>CM030185.1:14967104-14989604 GCA_017639675.1 Aplochiton taeniatus | reverse complement strand
TTTCAGGCCGCTCTCAAGCACCAAATCTGCCACAAACAGGAGGAGCACTCATATTGGAATAAACTATGACCTGAAACGGTGTTTCAGACTGTCACATGAGTCACAGAGTGTTGGGCGCTGGTGCTTGATAAGAGGGAGAGGAGCCAGAGATCAATCAGATAATTATTGTTAAACTGTTGGACGTTTTGCTTAATAGATCAGGAGCATTCAAGGTCTCCCTCCAGCTACAGCCAAATTCCGGTGTGTGTGTGTGTGTGTGTGTGTGTGTGTACATGTCAGCGTGTGTATGAGCGTGCAAATGCGCCTTTTGGCTCTTTGTTGAGTGTATTTCCAGAAAGTCCTTATCACATGTGGCATAAGGGCATACATAGTCAAGTATGTGCGTGTGTGTGCATGCATGTGTGCACATTGACTTTCACTTCTGTACGTGGGCTCTTGAGGGTGTATGTGAGGGTGTGTGTGTGTGTGTGTGTGTCGACGTCCGAAGAAGAACAGACAGACCACCCCCCCAACACACACACAAACACACACACACACACACACACACACACACGGTGAGAAACAGAGGCCTGTAGTCTGAAGCAGCCCAAACAGGCCTGGACTGGTAAACAGGTGCTGCAGGGGCAGCTGAGACAGGAGTGGGTAGCTCCGAGGAGGAGGAGGAGGAGGAGGAGGAGGAGGAGGAGGAGGAGGAGGAGGAGGAGGAGGAGGAGGACGGGGTGAAGGGTGAGGGGGTGGGGCGGGGGGTGTCTCCACCACCACCTGATCAAAGCCAAGCTGCCTGGGCTGACAGTCAAGCAGACAGCCTGATTTATGTCACCGTGACGGAGGAGCCTTTTTATGGCTGGCTGCAAGAACCGCTGTGGTAGCAGCAGCAGCAGCAGCCAGCGCCAAAAACCCCCAGGAAGACTCGGACCGTTCTCAGAGCCTGCACGGCTCCCATTGGTTTTCCACTCGGACGGGCAGTTAGCAGGATTTGACCGACAGGACGGATGCCCCCCACCCCTTCATCCCCCACCCCCTCCGCATTACCTCCCACTCAGTCGACGGAGAAACACATGGGGTCAAGGGTGGCCACGCAGGTGAGGTTTGAGAGGGAGAAGCGAGGGAAACCTGCCAACGTCACCACAGCGGAACGCCGACGAGGCTGTGTTCGGTCGGGCTGCGACTCCGCGGAGCTCGGTGGGATCGGTCCGGGAAGGTGGCGGCGCTGCCTGCGTTACGTTCACCCTGAGTCTGTGTCTCAGAGACGATCACCTCATCACACGTCATCCCGGTTACACCGTGTCTGGAAAACACTGGGGAAACCCCCACCCGGGGGTGAATCAGCAGTCAAACTGAATAAATACACGGTTAGAACTGAACCGCACCTTGCTAGGTGGCATCAAAGTCATGTTGTGATTAATTATGGATAAAATAGTGTGAAGAATAGGGGAAATATACTGTACATATATAGAGAGACAGAGATAAAGAGAAAATGAATTGATCAATACAATAAGGAAGGGGAGTAGAGATAAAGAATTGGTAGGCATGTGTGAATATATATATATATATATATATATATATATATATATATATATACTCATAGAGACAGAGACACTGTTTAAAGTAGCGAGAGAGATAGTTTGTGATAAAAAAAAGAATGTGTGAATTTAGAGTAGAGAAAGGGAGAGAGAGAAACATTGTGTGTGTGGTGTGTGTGTGTGAGAGAGAGAGTTAGAGAGAGAGAGAGAGAGATAGAGAGAGAGAGAGAAAGAGAGAGAGAGAGAGAGAGGGAGAGAGAAAGAGTGTGTGTGTGAGAAAGAGAGAAAGGGAGAGATAGAGTTTGAGAGAGAGAGAGATTGCCGGTGTGTGTGTGAGAGCAAGAGTGTGTGACAGAAGGAGGGAATGTGTGTATGTGTGTGAGAGACGGAGGGAATGTGTGTGTGTGTGTGTGTGTGTGTGTGTGTGTGTGTGTGTGTGTGTGTGTGTGAGGATCGGCGGGGGGTGAGAGGTCTTTTCGAGATGGTGGGCCTTTCAGAGAGGCTGAGCTAAATGAGCCCGGGGCTCGGTCACATGGTCCCTGCCAGATTCCCCACTGAGACCAACAAAACAGGCCCTCCACCCCGCCATCGCCGGGGACAACAACTGGACCATGAGACACACACACACACACACACACACACACACACACACACACACACACACACACACACACAGACTCAATAGAGCACTAACAAACCTACACTCATTCAGAGATGTATACACTCACACACACACACACGCTCACACACTCATATAGACACAAAAACACAATAATTTACTCAGACAAGTGGACACAGACACACAATATCGTAATAACACACACACATACAATAAAATACCAACACACACACACACACAGACAATGAAATACCAACATACACACACACACACACACACACACATACAAACATTATCTAATCAGCATCTTGGGTGGACTCAATCACTCCATCTCCAGAACAAGTTAAGAAAGGGTTGCAGTCATGGAGAAACACCTTGTTGCCCCACGGATAATCGAACCACGACCAAAGCAAAAGAAACAATTGCGTTTGTGAGTAAATCTCATCTTAAGCCAACCATGAAAACCACCTTTGAAAACACACCGTCCTGAAAGAGAACACACACAGAGTAGGACATCCCAAAACATTTTTAAGTGACAGGTACTTTTGCTGCTCAGTACCAACTCCGATACCATCGCGGCCATGCACGGAGCGTTCCTCTCTCTCTCTCTCTCTCTCTCTCTCTCTCTTTCCCTTTGAAGACAGGCTGTAGGGAAGGCCTTGGTTGCTTGGTTGAACCCACCCTGAGGGGGGGGTGCTAACTGTCATTCATATTTACAGCTCTCACAAACACCTCAGGGGCTGTTCTCCAGGTGGCCCCGGCTCTCAGAAGACGCTCACCTCCTCTCTCTCTCTCTCTTTTTCTTTTTTTAATTTGGTCGTTACCCAGAGTATCAATAGACGCTGGTAGACTTTGATTCAGCCCTTTGGAGGGAAAGCTCTCTCATGAGTCATGTGTGCTGCTCCCTGACAGCTGAAAAAAGAGAAATGAGTCGGGCTAACGCTGGAACTTGAAGGCCCTCAGGGGGAAGCCACATATTTACACTCGGCCCAGCAACATCACGAGACCTCGGAGGAAAGTGAGCACGCTTGTCTGTGTGTGTGTGTGTGTGTGAGGGAGTGAGTGTGTGTGTGTGTGTGTGTGTGTGAGTGTGTGTGAGCAGTCAGGGTAAAAAAAGTCTAAACATGAATTTAAAGTGTAGAAAATCCTCGTTGCACACGTGAAAGTGTGAGGGAAACTGTTTACCCAGGCGACGGGTAACATCATCACAACCTCAAGAGCCTCGAGACATTTAATTATATCGACACTGCCATTATCGAAATTGAGACAAATGATCATTGTCTTACCCGTTTGCAGTTTAACATTGTACATACAATATAAACTTGCCATGTCAAAGAGTGTTAGCCAAAACACACAATATGCAAGTGTGGGCCTAGAAATGGATGCCAAAATAAAGACGACAGCCAAACTTAGTTTCAACGTCAACATGTGTTTCTAAGCTAACAGTTTAGCCTTTATGTTGCTCAACTTCAAAAGCAGTCAGAAAGGTCATTTGTATAACTCTCACTGTAGCGGGGCACATTTTAACTCAAGACTAGACTTGACATTTGAGCAAAGCTAGGAGCTGTGTCCTTTTAAAAAAAATAGAAGAAAAAAACTCTTTCAATTGTGTATGGACTGTTTAACCTCGGACCACTTCAAAGCAGAAATGGCGGCCATTTTCATTAGCCGTCAGCAAAAAAAACCTAAAAAATAACAATAATAATCTTGGCAGCGACAGTTGCCGTGGAAGTCTTTAAAATCCAGGCCAGATACGTCTTTGAAAACGTGCCTTGCTGATAAGCAAGGAGACAGATGACAGATATATTCAGCGTTTTGTTTGCCCTGCTCCTCTTTTCAAAGGCAGGCCCTTCAAACAACACTAATCCTGTTCCGAAAGACGGCAGGATTATTGCGTAACCCTACCCTTGAAATACATACAGTGCACACACGCACAGGAGAATGCACACGCTCGCACACACGTACACACGCACGTAAACACAAACACACACACACACACACACACACACACACTAACACGACGACACGACACTAGGGAAATGAAATGGTCTGTCTGCAGTGTCTGAATCATTAGCCTATCTAAGTGACAAATCCTTACTGCGCTAATATAATATATTCGGTAGATGAAAAGCTATAGAAGCACCAGTGATTAAAGCATATCCATTAAAAGCATATTATCTAAGAGAGTCAAAGCCAAAGTTGAGTGGTGTTTGTGAAAGGATAACATCAGGTCCTAATTTGCACAGTGGTTCACTTAACTCTGGGAGTTGAAAAGGGTAACAGGAATCAAAGTTTTAACATAAAAAAAATGACCTGATTTGCCGCAACGAATAAGTTGAAAACTGCATTTTCTGTTCCTCCAAACAAAACTTAAAAAGCCCTTTGTTGCCTGACGGTTCGTATATATGTGGAATTCAGAAGTGAAAAGATACATTCTAATAGGAACCGAATATGAAAGCCTCGCTCAGAGAAAAGCTCGACTCCACAACAATATAAAAGAGCTTTGTTCAGAACCTCTTTGATGTCATCAAAACTTTTCCTGTCTTAGTCATCTCTGATAAATGGCTGGGAAGACAGCAGGGCTCCGCATTTCCCATGATGCTTTGCCCTCTAAACAATTAGACACAAGGTGCCCGGCAAGCTCTTCCTGTGAAAAAAAAAACAGGCGTGTCACGTGTTCATTAGACGCTGTTATCCCATGTGGAAAGCGTGGGACGCCATTGTCTACTCCGAGGAGAGGGACAAAAGAAAACATGGAACAGTCACAGGGAACCACACGCTCCAAAAAGCAGAGCCAGCCTAGCCGTGGAAAGCACACGACGGACGGGGCATTTTGGGATGTAAATGCCCGGCTGTAGGTCGTAAACCTCCGGGTGTTTTGATCCCGAAATGCCCAGCCCCAAGTACATTTCGGTCAGTAAATCTTAGAACTTCGCATAGTATAACTCATAACATGGTGAGATGGGTCTTCTTTGTTCAATCTTTAGAATGAGGATGATGTTAATTAGTTAAGACTCAATATTTAAAGACTAGTGAGGTCAATATGTGACAGGCTGCAGGAGGATCCATTGGACTACAGCAACTGTTTCTCTTATTTTGAACATTGATATGAAGTCATTGTGAGTATAAACGCATTCACAGTCATCAGAAATCCCACGCAGACTATTGTGAAATAAAAGGCCAGTCTAACAAATATTTAAAACTAGAACGTTTTATTCATTTTCTATAAAATATCCACTTTTTTTTATTTTAGAAATATATACAAATGTTCCCGTCTGTTATAAAATAGCAAATAAAACCAAAAGAGCCATCCAAACAATCACAACATCTGTACAAATAACTTTTCTATCCCCCCCGCAATAACTAGTGCTTGTTGGTTTTGATTTATGGCATTCATTTGCCTCTCAATGGGCATGGTCCATAAGGGCCGAAGGGGCTGTCCGCAGTGGCAGCTGTCACACTTCGTTTCAGACACGTATGACAGTGGCCAGATTACCATTAAAAAGGCCTCAAACCTAGGGGCCGTCTCCGTCTTGCCAGACCCATTCACACCCCATTGTCAGTCGAGCCCTTTCAATTGTCTGTGATCTTTCTCTACAGTAAGAATGCTGTTGTTGTTGTTGTTGTTGAAATCTATTGCACATTATTTAACTCCGTGACACACCCAAATGGTGCGTTCAATTTTCGGTTGTCTCGGCAATGGTACAATTTATCGATAATAGTCCATCCGTGGGCTTGGTGATTACGTGAGCCTAACCCTTTTTTTCCCCTCAAAACGGCAGTTTTTGTAGCTCTTGGAGGATAACAAAAAAAAAATGCCCCAAAATGGCCACTTATGCTGCATTATGTTGAACAGAGTTTCCATAAATTAAACGTGTCTTCTTTTGGAACGGCTCTTTCGATGAACAAAAAGTCTAGTTTGAGTAAGGGCTAAGTGTTCGAGTTTTTGGGGGCGCTTTTTAGGCGTGGACCTCGCGGCCCTCCGGAGCCGGCTCAAACACAGGCAGGAGGGGCCCTGGTGGGTTCATACTTGGCGGTGTGTCCCTTGAGAGGCGGCTGAGGCTTGATGTACGGCCCCCCGCTGGTGAACACACTCGTGGCCTTCCTCCTCGTCCTCTTCTTCAACTTCCGGCTGAACACGTTCTGCCACGACTGCAGCGTCTTCGAGGTCCAGATCCACACGCCGCTGGTGATGCCCACCACCAGCAGCATGAAGATCTTCACCATGAAGATCTCCACAGCCGGGATGGAGGCCTTCATCACGCACTCCTCCGAATCCGCCCCTCCCCCTCCTCCTCCTCCTCCTCTCGCCAGGCACTCGTGCTCCGCGGCCAGCGCCCGCCAGTAGTCCATGTTGAGCCTCTCGTAGAAGTAGCAGGCGATGACGCAGGTGGCGGGCACCGTGTAGAGCACGGAGAACACCCCGATCCTCACCATCAGCTTCTCCAGCTTGTCCGTGTTCTCGCCCTCCGTCTTCATCACCCGGCGGATGTGGAAGAGCGCCACGAAGCCGGAGAGCAGGAAGGAGGTGCCCACCACCAGGTAGCAGGCCAGCGGGACCAGGACGAAGCCCGTGAGGGCGGCGGCGTCCAGGCTGCCCACGTAGCACAGGCCCGTCAGCTCGTCGCCCGCCACCTTCCTCATGGTGAGGATGACGATGGTCTTGACGGCCGGCACCGCCCAGGCCGCCAGGTGGAAGTAGGAGCTGTTGGCCTCGATGGCCTCGTGGCCCCACTTCTTCCCCGCCGCCAGGAACCAGGTGAGGGTGAGGATGACCCACCAGAGGGACGAGGCCATGCCGAAGTAGTAGAGGATGAGGAAGACGATGGTGCAGCCCGTGGACTCCAGGCCCTCCTGGATGACGTACTGGACGCCGGCGTCGCGGTCGCAAGCGATGCGGTCGGCGCCCACGAAGAGGCGGACCAGGTAGCCCAGCGAGTAGACGCAGTAGGACATGGAGAGGAAGATGATGGGCCGCTCCGGGTACTTGAAGCGCTGCGGGTCGATGAGGAAGGTGAGCACGGTGAAGGAGCTGGAGACGAAGCACAGGATGGACCACACGGCCATCCACACCAGGGAGAACTGCTTGTCCGCCTGGCCCCAGTACACGTCCACTTTGGGGTAGCACTTGGGGGCGCAGCTCTCGCTCTTCTGCACGAAGTGGAATTTCCCCGGGTTGCTGCAGGTCTGCTTGGCTGCCCCGCTGTCCTTCACGGGCAGGTCGTGCCCGCCGCCGCCGCCGCCGCCGCCGAGAGGCCGGTGGAGCCGGAAGTCGGGCGGCTGGGTGTGGGAGCCCTTGGGTGGGTCGTCGGAGCCGTTGTTGGGGGCCTCCATGCAGAGGTTGTGGGGGTCGTTTTTATTGGGCAGCCTGGAGCAGTCCAGGGAGTCGGGCCACTTGAAAGTGAACTGCTCCATGATAGGAGAGCACTTATCTCTGGCCTGTTCACACATCACTCTGCAGGCAGGGATCGGGGTGGAGACCTGCTCCGTGCACATAGGGGCATACAGGGAGCAGAGGAAGAATTTGAGATGCGTGTGGCACCCGAACTCTATCAGCGGGGCGAACTCGTGCAACTTAATGGCCGCCTCGTTTTGGTCTTCGTGGCCCATCAGATTCGGCATCCGTGTCATGTTGTAGCCAATGTCTTTACATAGTGGGATGTTGATGTGTTGACATCTCCCCTCGCCCGGGCGGTCGGAGTCTATAGAACTAATGGCCAAGCCCCCACCACTTAGAGAGAGCAGGAGCAGATAAGAGAGGCTCAGTTTAGCAACGCTGCACATCCTTTCTCCTTTTTTATCTTTAGAAATACAAAACATGTCCAGGTGTTAGGACAACGCACAAGTTGCGTGTCCTGCAAATAAAGTAGTCTTAAGCCAAGTTACCACTTGGTTACGTTGTGCGCCAAACAGTGATTAAAAAACTTACAGAGGTTTAAAGGAAAAGAGTATCACCATCCTCGTTTCCTTTTTTCTTATTATTGTTTGGGGAAATTCCAACAATAAATCCCGAATAAGTCATGCAGACTTAAGCCCATGCTTATATTTTTTCTGTTCGTGGTAAAAATGTGTTTTTAACAGTTTGTTTAAAAGTTTTCTGCAGTTTTGCGTTGTATTTCTTCCGTCGATTATTTCCGCCACCAGTGGTGAAATGTTCCGATCCAGAAAAATTCTCAGCAACGAGCGTGCTGTGGATTCCGTCTTCTTTCAATGTGTCACTCTCCTGGTGGTAGGTTAGTACTGCTCTCTAGCAAACGCTCTGACAATATATAAAAGAAACAAGAAAAATACATTAGATTGTATCTCCTCTTGTGCCCATTTGGGTAGTGCGCTCACGACAAACGCAAACAAATTGGTGTTATAGTGTCCAAAAATAAGTCCAAAGAAGGAATTATCTTTTGAGAAAACTCAGGAGGCGAAGCAACTCAGCTCATGTGTGCTGTGGGAGAGCTCGATTGAGTCTGGTAGTCTCCTCGCCGTCCCGGTCTAACCTGCCAAAAGATCCGCCTTCAAAGACAGCTACTTTGCATAAGAAAGAGGAAACTGGCACGGAGATTAAGTCGAAATCGTGCGGAACAGCCTGTAGCCTAGTCATCGACAGCATTTTCAAGGTTTACAGCAAATGTCCCATTGACCATTTGTTCCCATAACTTGTTATAGTTCCATAAGTGACATAATTTACTCTTTCCGGCGCAGGTAGTAGGACTGACCCCAAACGTTGTCAAACGCAACCGCTCAAATCCAATGGAGCGCCAGTCGGAATGGATCCTTTTCAATGGCACAACTGGCAATTATCACGGTCCTTGCATTGTGAGAAAGTAGAAACAGAGTGTCAGCGGAGTTCCTCTTTTCCTCTAAATTCTCTTACTCCCTTCTGTTAGTCAAATGTACTTTCACATGTTGACAAGATATCCCACAACAGAAGCTATGTCCCACTACTGTAGCTTGTCTAGCCGATCTGAAAGGAAAAAAGGTTGGCTAACCAAGTCTGATATTCTTTGTTGTTACTAATTTTCCTGATTCTTTATGTTCAAAAAACAAAAACAAACGGCACATCAAATTGCATTGAGCCCTGTATAATTTGTATTAATTGTGTAAAGATGGGGAATAATACAGTTATTAAAGTTAAAGATATTAAAGTTAAAATATATTTTTAACCAGAAATGAATGCACATAGACATATTAACTTTACACGACGTGATTAATTCAAACAAACAATTAATTTGCCTTTATTGTATGTACATTTTCTCAAAACTTTACAAACTGTCAAATTACTGTGAATACATATTGAGATTTTGAATCATAATCTATTGTATTTTTCTAAATTAATGAATATCCTCCATATACTTTTGAGGACCGATGTGAGTTTGCACTGAAAAAAAGGTCCATGTCTGAGCAGTAAAGGTGGTTCATAACTCGTGTAACTACCTTGCTCTCTACTGAGACATGAAACATCTCCAAAACAATGTCTTATATTTTATAATTTTGTAACATCACTTAAGTAGGGGTTCATAGTGACACATATGACACATAGTACAAAATAGTGATAGGTCTCTGACACAGGAATTAGGTTGGATCCATTACCGTTTTTATTGCTCTGCTTTAAAATATAATGGCTGTCTGGGTGAAGAAGTCCAGAGTATATGAAGTTGCCTCCACAGCATGTGTTTGACACTAGATACCCCCCAAAGCTAACTCGCATTACCTTGTAAATGTCTGAGTTTGGGAGATTTGCACTCCTAGTCGTGCTATGGTCTATCTCGTCAAGGGTGAAATCCAGATCACAAGTAAACAGGAGTGCTTTTAGTACGTTTAAACATAACAGGAGCCGCCACCAAAGTGCTCCTTGCGTTCAGAAGTATTTCGTAAATGTGTTGAGGGAAGATGAGAGACGTGGCCACTGTCCGTGGCTAAATGGTTTAGTAGCAGCAGAAGCAGCAGCAAGACGAATACACTGCCGTCGCATATCTCACTGGTGGCATTTCAGCTGTCGCTGAGCAAATGTCTAGACCATGAATATGTTTTAGGATATTCGAGAAGTACGCCACACTCCTTGGCTTTGTGGATATATGGTACTGGAATGTATTCTCTCTAGTAGCAAAACTAAGCGCTGTGTTCCATGTTGCTTTGCTTACTGTTTTGGAATCATCTCTATGATGTGGGCCTCTGGTGAACACATTCCATAAGTGGTGCCTTAGATCTGAAACCATTTTAACGAAACAACACTGGGAGCTCATACATCTTTTTGTGTTACATCTGCAATTACATTTTCGATCATCCCACGTAAAAACAGCAAGATGTCACCAATGACACACTTCAACCAATCGGATCTCACAGTTGTACGTTACGAGACAGATGATGCACAGATTCAACTATTACACGAAAACATCTAAATAAGAAGGTATGCACGAACGCTTTTTCTGACTCTCTTAAAAGTGGCATACTTCTTGTCCCTCACGCACGACGCAGCTTAAACTATTACATGTAAGGAAAGCAAAAAACAGATACGGGCAAACTCTTTATGCCTGTCCCTCATTTCTTGACTCTTAAAGCGGCATGTTATTATAGTCCATCACACATGATACACCTTCTTGTCACCGCAAATATTTGACAAGGCCAACAGCTGGTGCGCCGGAGCAGCCCTTGCTCACGAGTCACAGGACTTTTATTGTGTGGCAGAACAGACGAGGCTGCAAGAGCAGCACCATTAGAAACGACCAGAGCAGCTTTAAAACCACGGAGAAAATCCTTTGACATCAACGGCAGCAGTCAGACTCGGCCAGGGCAGCGGCAGTTATGTTGTCTTTTTGTTGTAGCGGTTTTTTTGAATGATTGTAAACATGCACTGAGCTTATCTCTGCCTCTCTATTTTAAGGAAGTATTCCCCCAGTGTCCACTGAACGATGAATGGTTTGGTTGTATGTCTGTATTGCCTTTGTACCTGCCTTTCTCTGTCTCTCTCTGTCTCTTTCCCACCCCACACACACCTTCTCTCTCTCTCTCTCTCTCTCTCTCTCTCTCTCTCTCTCTCTCTCTCTCTCTCTCTCTCTCTCTCTCTCTCTCTCTCTCTCTCTCTCTCTCTCTCTCTCTCTCTCTCTCTCTCTCTTTCTGCCCTGGTCATGATGGTATCTCTTTGAAAAAGAGGTGGAATCAGGCCTTTTCAATCTTTAGCTTCAGTTGCTCTGTAGCAACTATCATCTCTTTTATCTTGTCCTGTCTTCCACCTCCCTCTATTTCATATATATATGCCCCCCCATTGCTTTCTCCTTCTCCAAAGACACACACACACACACACACACACACACACACACACACACACACACAGCCAGCCATCAACTTTATCTCATCTTTCCCCGCCACAACAGCGGCTGTGCAGAGCGCAGCAGTGTGCAGCTTCCATCTCTGAGAAAATCAGCAACTGTGAGATAATTCTGTAACTAATAAAGTGAAAAGGGTCCCTTTGATGGCTGGAGCTGAAAAGATATTTTTTTTCTTCTTCTTGTGTGTGTGGGATTGGAGCGATGTGAATGTATGAAGCAGAGCTTGGATCCCCGCTGCTAGGCTCTGGCTCGAAGCTGGCCCCCCTCGGGCTAATGTTATGGAGAATCGGTGGAATTTTATGGTTGTCTTTTTTTTCCCTCAGTCCCCTCTTTTTTTTTTTCCTTTTGTTCGCCTTTGAAGAATGACTTTAGACATTTTATTTACATATTTAACCACGGTTGAAAGAAGAGTGGGAGAGGGGGGGGGGGGGGGGAGGAGAAGGGGGCGTTTCTGATCCCTTTGAGAAGAATTTTCCTAAACGATTTAAACGAACGAACAGATCTTAAATATCATATAATATTATTAGCTGTTTCATAAAAATGTTTTAAAGCTGATGTTTGGTTTGTGAAGTCTGCGGTTTGACATGTGTTGACTAAGGCAGTACCATTTTCCCAGTCACCGAGTAAAACACCCACAAACAGTCTTTCTTTTTCTGTTACTGAATATAGTCTTCCTTCGCACAGTCAAACTAATCAGCTACATGTCCTTCAAACGATCCCTGTATCTTCCCAATGACAGTGTTCATGTTCTTCCTAGTCTATTTGACCATGCAGAGAGATTTCTTTTTTGTTGAGTCGAGGACTAGGAGGGGTAGGGATGGGGGTGGGGGGACTCGTCCATTTTTGGACATGTTTTGGCATTGTTGCGGGAGCTGAAAGGGCATGTTGATTAAACGTACGGGTGGGGTAGGGCTTATAATCTTCTTAACCCAGGCCCTCCTCTCCCCTTTCAGCGGGCACAATGAGCAGAAACAACACGCTCTGTTGGTGGTGGGACTATTTGTCCATGTCCCCCCTCGAGCATTGTCGAGCAATCCTGTCCACTCTCATGATCACAAGCCCTCACTTTTCAGCTCAGGAAGATCCTCCTCAACCGTTGATTAAGATCTGCTTTTCCCCTCTTTTACTTAGTCACGTCAATGCCCTGCATAGTGAACACTGTTTTTATTCTTCTTACTGTTAATATGTGGATTTCAATCTTTTCTAAATCTGAACCGCATGTGTGTTATCGATTTTTGGGGGGTGCTTAACACAATAATACAAGATACAACAAACCTAAACTGAAACAACGTTTATGTTGGCATAGAAATATTGGCCTCATTTGCGTACATTTGTTCTATGGAATTTGCAAGCTAGAACTACACTGATCCTCCACAACATTAAAACCACAGGTGAAGTGAATAACATTGACCATCTTATTACAGTAGCACCTGTCAAGGGGTGGGATAAATATATGTATATATATACATATATATATATATATATATATATATATATATATATATATATATATATATATATATATATATATATATTTACAGTATATATATATACAGAGCATGATATATATATATATATATATATACATATATATATATATATATATATATATATATATATATATATATATAGTGCCCATGCTGCCCCCTGTCCACTGCCAAAAGCCCCTACAATGGGCACGTGAGCGTCAGAACTGGACGATGGAGCAATGGCAGAAGGCTGCCTGGTGCATCATTTACCCGGGTAAGAGGTGGGTAATCAGGATGCATCATGGGAAGAAGGCAAGCCGGCGGAGGCAGTGTGATACTATGGGCATGGTTCCGATGGGAAACCTCTGGTCCTGGCATTCCTTTGGATGTTACTTTGACATGTATGACCTACCTGAACATTATTGTGGACCAACACACCCCTTAATGACAACGGTATTCCCTGATGGCAGTGGCCTCCTTCAGTAGGATAACGCACCCTGCCACTGCGCAAAAACGGTCCTGGAATGCTCCGAGGAACATGACAAACAGTTCAAGGTGTCTACTCTGCCTCCCAATCCACCAGATCTCAATCCAATCGAGCATCTGTGGAATGTGCCGGAAGTTCGACCCCCGTTCGACTTATTGGATCTGCTGCTACGTCTCGACGGGCCAGAGCTGTTCTGGCGGCACGAGGGGGCACCTACACAATATATCATATATATTATATGTGTTTATATATATATATATTTAGCAAATCGGTGTATATCATAAGAGAACAATCCCAGAACGGGCTGGATACGCGTTAAGAATATACAGTATTTACATAAATAAATGAAGACGTTTAGAATGCTGATGAACAGTCTGACGGAGGAGCAGAAAATAGAACTCAGACCACCTCGTGGAGAAGCCTCTGCTGTCCGCCGCCTGGATAATCCCCTGAAACCAGAGCCAGGCTATTTTTTTTTTTTTTTGCCCCACTTTCAAATGCAAGCGCTCTAATAAGGGGAATCAGTTTCAGTAAAGGGTCAGACGGTTGGCGGAAATGCATACGAATCCGGCGTTTAATAATGGAAAAGCCCTGTGAACATCAAAAGCCTGCAGTATTCTTTGCACATATGGTTTTAAAAGTTCAATAAGAAATGACTTATTAATGCAGTCTAATTTGTCCTACTCTTCTGCTCCAATCGACTCCCTGGAAAATCTTCTTGTGAAGGCGCCGTTTATAAGAGTGTGGCCCAGTGTTGGTGCATGGTAACATGCACAATATAAGTCACATCTGTTGAGTAGACAGAATCCACATTTATGAACTCTGACTACAAACCTCATGTGTTCTGTATTTTGATTTACTAAATATAAATGTAATTTTCAACATATTCCTGTGTCTGGTGATGATGTAGTGATTGGTCACAATAGACACACCACTGTTGTGTATGGCCTTTGTTCTAGCTTTCTAATGGATGGACTATAATCTACTAACAAAAAATGTATATTAATCAAAATGAATAGCAACTGGAAATGCCAAAAGCAAGCTGATTTGAGCTGGTTGAGGTGAGAGTTTATGTGAACTTTTATTCAGTACGATATCTTTTAAATCAATGTTGATTCAGGACCCTGCAGGCCTAGACCATGATCAGTAGAGATAGTAAAGAGAGAGAGTGCTATACTTTGACTGTCCCGCTCTTTGGTTTTGACAGAAGTCATTTTCTCACTGCGGAAGATCCTCCTGCATCCTTTCTCATGTTTTGTCCTTATAAGGACCACCAAAAAATTCAGATGAATATGTGGACATGAAACTCACCCCACAACCCTGCGACTTAGACCCAGACTGGTAATGGGTAATATTTGCCAAGGCATCCCGTCTGCGACGTCTGGCCTTGGCTCTGCCTCCCTTCAAACAGTGAAATGAGTTTAGTAGTTTGTTTTCACTTACATAATCCCCCTTTCAAGTGGTGGATGGGAGCAATAAGAGGATGAACGGAGGGAGGGAGAGAGGGAGGGAGGGAGGGGGGGGGGGGGGGGAGGGAGGGGAGAAGGCAGGGATGGATGGAGAAAAGGGAGGAGAGGAGAGGCAGTGGGCTCTGATGAACCGAAGCAGCTACACTCAACTGCTTGCGAAACACATTTCTGGATAGTTAAGTCATTCGGGATCCAGTGGGAATCTTTCCCCCCTTTCTCTCTGTTTTTTGCTTTCACAGAGTCGCTGTGAATATGAAAGTCCTCCGCTGACATCCTATGCCGGGACGAGGGGGAAAGCAGTTCAAAACCCCAAATTCTTTTTCTGGTTATTTTTCCTTTTTGTTTGTTGTTGAAAATGATGGGAAGTGTGCGCTGGTAGTGATATTATTACCCAGAGTTCTTGCGGGGCCACTTGAGTGTGAGTGACGAGTCAGGAAGGGCCTTCTCTCTCCCTCTCTCTCTCTCTCTCTCTCTCTCTCTCTCTCTCTCTCTCTCTCTCTCGCGCGCTCTCTCTCTCTCTCTCTCTCTCTAATCCCTTTTTGAGTGGCTGTCCCAGGATCAGTGGCTATATAGCAGCGAGCACAGAGGGAGACTCCCCACTGTTCCCTGGCTCCAGAGGCTCCATTCAACCACACAACCCCTCCTGTCTCATTCCCACAGTCCCCTCAGAAGTGTGCGTTCACACACACGCACACATGTACGCACACACACATACGTATGTATGTATATATATTGTATATATATATGTATATATATTGAAGACTTTTATAAACACACTCATAGCCTCTGTACACCAACACACATAGTGGGTGAACAGACATACACAAGCAAAGGCACAAACACATTACACGGACGCACACACACACACACACACACACACACACACACACACACACACACACACACACACACACACACACACACACACACACACATGCACACTCCTCCATCCAAATTAGATTAGACCCTTCCCTTTCGACTCAGCATGGCACAGGTCTTTTCTCAGCTCAGACCTTTATCTAAGCTTCCTTTGTCTCTGCTGCAAAAAAAACTGTGAAACAAATTCCCAAATAACTCCCCTTTTATTAGCTCACTGAGTCATAAAAGGGAGAGAGAAGGGCATTCATTTTGAAAAGAACCTTGAGGTGATTCCATAACATCACTTGTGTATGGGTTGCATTGCTATAATAATGTGTGTGTGTGTGTGTGTGTGTGTGTGTGTGTGTGTGTGTCTGTGTAGGCCGCGCAGAGTTGTGTGACCGGAGCCAGCTGTTCTTCTCGTCTTGTTACTGAGACAAGGAGACAGAGACCTGTTCATTCACAACGATACAAAGCCTCTTCTTTCAGCAGCACGGAAAAAAAAAACATCCCTTCTAACATTGTCATACATTTACTCAGCTGCACTATGGATCCTCCTGAACAACTTTGGTGCTTGTCTGCCCTAATACTACATCCGTTTGCTTGTTTATTTGTTTATTTGTTCAAGTCCTGTTGCTGCGTATTAAACGTTGGACATCCTTTTATGTTCTTCCTTTCCTGCAGAGTGCATGGTTCCCTCTGAGGAGCCATACATGAACTTTCTCATGGATAATGGAAGTTGTCAATAAACTCAATTTCAACCTGTGTGATAGGCCTACACAACACACACACCACCAGTGTGCTATTATGTTCCAATGTTCTGTTACCCCGTATCATTAGCTGTTTATGATGAATTGGCAGTTTGCTTCTCTGTATATCACCAAACGGTGTTACTGAGTTTCACATTCTTACGCAGGCGATATCTAGACAGGCGGGGAGACAGAGAGCCAGTCGTTTGAAAATGAAAAAAAACATCCCGGAAGAGGCTTCCCTCTGGTTCCGCGTGCAGCCAAACCATCCCACAAGCAGCAGATTGAGATCAAAGACAAATTGAAGCTGACTCGTTCAAAGCCATATAAAAATGTTTATGCCGGCAGCGATATTTTCTCTATTGATTTCCGCTATTTTTCCTTTTTTTAACTGTGCGATCGCTGGGACTACGTTGGCTGTGCTGCGCGCATTGCACGAGGGCTGCCTCGGAGACTGGGACGCTTCCCGCGCGGCGGTAACTGTTGACGCTGCGCTGGGAGCCCAAAACGTACAATCGAAAAATGAACTGGATCGTTGTAGTTGACAGCCTCAATAGGCACCAACAAAACCTGAAACCGACAAGAGATTTTGACAGTAAAGTCAGAAAGATGAAGGTAGCAAGCTCTCCACGGTAGCACCTTGGTATGCAGTATATTGATTGGTATATATATATATATATATATATATATATATATATATATATATATATATATATATATATATATATATATATATATATATATATATATATATATATATATATATATATATATATATATATATATATATGTATATATATATATATGTATATATATACATGTATATACATATATATATATATATATATATATATATATATACATATATATATATATATATATATATATATATATATATAAATATATAGCCACACACAGAGCCACAGGTAGACTGGATGAGGTGGCTGTTGTGGGCTGTCTATTTTGTTTCTACATTGTGTTTTAAAATGTGTATTCTAATTTTTTTGTCGTCATCGTCAATCTGTTCGATTCTATTGTTTTATCTATTTTCTATTTGTCTTTTCTATTGTGTGATATTTTATTGCCAAATTGTTTTAGCTACACCTACAGCTACTATTATTCACAGGATACCAAGAGGCATGGGTGCCCAGACCAGTTTTTACTCTACAGAATGGGTGAAAACGATAGACTGTGTACAACGCCAAAGTGATTTAAATAGCGAGCGGTCTCTTGCACACAGTTATTCCTCGTGACGAGTTGGAGAAATAAACTATCAGAGTGGTTTGCTTTTCCTCACATCTTATTGTCTTTTCACCCGCCGGCATGGTGCTAGCTTTGAAGCAACCACATGTGGAGTCTGTCTCTGTCTCTCTCTTATTCTCTCTCTCTCTCTCTGTCTCTCTCTCTCTCTCTCTCTCTCTCTGTCTCTCTCTTATTCTCTCTCTCTCTCTCTCTCTCTCTCTCTCTCTCTCTCTCTCTGTCTCTTTCTTATTATCTCTGTCTCTCTCTCTCTCTCTCTCTCTCTCTCTCTCTCTCTCTCTCTCTCTCTCTCTCTCTCTCTCTCTCTCTCTCTCTCTCTCTCTCTCTCTCTCTGTCTCTTATTATCTCTGTCTCTCTCTCTCTCTCTCTCTCTCTCTCTGTCTCTTTCTTATTATCTCTGTCTCTCTCTTATTCTCTCTCTCTCTCTCTCTCTCTCTCTCTCTCTGTCTGTCTCTGTCTCTCTCTCTCTCTCTCTCTCTCTCTCTCTCTCTCTCTCTCTCTCTCTCTCTCTCTCTCTCTCTGTCTCTTTCTTATTATCTCTGTCTCTCTTATTCTCTCTCTCTCTGTCTATCTCTATCTTCTATTCACTATCTGTGCCTATCGCTCTCTGTTTGTCTGTCTGTTTCTCTCCTATTCTCTCTCTCTCGCTCTCTGTCTCTTTCTCTCTCTCGTTCTCTTTTATTCTCTCCCTCTGAAGTTTTGATTACTGGGGACACTGAAGTGTGCTTTCCAGTCTTTTTCACTTGGAGGTTGTTTTTGCTTGACACTTGCTTGCTGTGGTGCTACAAACATTCACTCTCAGACAAAAGTTTCACTCCCCAAACGCTGTTCAGCAGATTACTGCTTCTTCTTGGAAAACATGTCAAGTTTAATCTGAAAAAAGAAACGAGGAAGATGAAGAAGACTTCAGTTTTGGATCCTCTCCTGTAATAGCAGCGGAGCAAACAGAAATGTCTTTGTCACGCTGAGCTCTCGTCTAGATAATTATGGGTAATTTAGCACGTTGCAGGCAGGGGGTTTGGGGGGGGGGGGGGGGGTTGGGGGATGGATTGGTGTGTGTGTGTGTGTGTGTGTGTGTGTGGGGGGGGGGGTGTCAGTGAGGTGTGAAGGGATGAGTGAAGATGCAGGTGAGGGACTGTTGGTTTCCTTTGAAGTCTTGGGAAGGATTGACGGGAACTGAGAATGAAAAAAAAAGAACAAAAAAACTAAACGTGGACAGGTTTGGAGACAAGCTGGAACAATCAGTGTGGAGTGTGATAATCGCCACGCAGAGAGGACAGGCTCAGACACACGGTCTGATGTAATCCTCTTTGCTCTCTCTCTCTCTCTCTCTCTCTCTCTCTCTCTCTCTCTCTCTCTCTCTCTCTCTCTCTCTCTCTCTCTCTCTGTTTTAAGTTTGCCTACAGCAGAGGTGCTGATGTTTTGTAGCGGTTTGATCCAAGGGGGGTCTGAACACGTTTACTAGGTTAGAAGGTCAGACAGTAGGTTATATGTGTGAGAACAGCGTGTCAATCAAACTCTGGAAGGGTTGGGTTCTCATGCTTTTCTCTCCAACACACACACACACACACACACACACACACACACACACACACACACACACACACACACACACACTCCTACTCTACTGTTGGTCATCCCTGACTGCTTCATATGGGTCTATCATGGCCTCTCCACCTCACTGAAGTCAGGCCCTGCCAACACCTAGGTACACTCGAAATGGAACTTGAATCAGGCCATGGAGAAGGAGCAAGAAGGGGAGGAGTAGGAGGTGTACGAGGAGAAGGAGAAAAAGAGGGGGGGGGGGGGGGGGGGGGGGGGTGCGGGGAGGGGGGGGGGGGGGGGGGGGCTTTAATGTGTTTTCAGATATTGTTTCATGTTTGTGAGCTGTGTCTTTGTGTCTCAGCCCACCTTTAAGGCTTCCCACTCCCTCCCCCAGGATGGCTGTGTTATCTGCAGGCGTTCCTCTGGCTCCCAGATCAAAACAGCGCTAAATAACCGCACGCACACACACCACACACTCCACACACACATCCCACTAGACCACGCACACACACACACACACACACACACACACACACACACACACACACACAGCGCTGCGAGTCACTGCCTAGTCTAGCTTGTGGTCCGTTTTTGTAAAGACATAATAATCACCTAGTCCAGTATGAACCTTCTAAACCTCTCAGGTCATCTGGAACAGGTCTCTTAATAGTTCCCAGAGTTAAAAATAGAAAAAGTGAAGCAGTGTTTTAGCTACCATGCAACAAATAGCTGGAACCAACTTCCAGAAGGTCTGAGACTGGCTCCAAGCTTGACTACTTTTAAATCCAGATTCAAAACGCTTATGTTCTCGATTGCGTTTTGCTGAATTGTTTGTTTTGAGCTATTTCCATTCTCTTGTTATAATTGTTTTTATTCATTTATGTGTCTTTTATTTCTTCCTCTTATGCTTGTACTTGCCTTGTGTAAAGCACATTGAATTGCCTTTGAGTATGAAATAAAACTATATTTGCCTTTGTGCAATTCACATGAAATTGATTTGATTTGATTTGACCTACATTGGTGAACGTGTACCACCTCCAAACGCATGTGCATGGGAACCATTTCCGGACCAGAAAACGGAGAGACCCAGCCGGGGGTCCAGAGTGCGGTGCTGCCGGTCCCAGGAGGAATCGATTTCATGAAATAACGACGCCCTTATTTAGGCTTTCCCATTCTTCAACCTTTGACAAAATGGCAGCTGTCGGCAATCCAGCAGCTATACGCCGCTCTCTACTCCGACACCGACTCCTAAGGAAAGGCTTTAAGGGCCTGCATGCCTGGTGCCGATCTCTCTCTGTACGCCCTGGGCCCCAGACTCTACTGTAGAGTCTCTGTATTAAAGTAAACAGAAAAGGATTCATATCCTCACACTGGTGCCGGGGGAATAAGAAGAGGAAAATGGTTTGTGTGTGTGTGTGTGTGTGCTTTCTTTGACATATGACACGGTGGCAGTGAAAGTCCTGTTTGAGATGTGTGTTTTATACGGCCCTTTTGATATGGGCTGTCTGTCTCTGGCGTGCAAGGATCTTTGGGGGGAGGCTGCGGTTGGCTCTGCTCAAACAGTAAACAATGCTTAATCTCCCCTTCTTCTCTTTCGTTGTCGCTCGTTCCTTTGTGTGTAGATTGTTAATGTCGGTTGTAGGAGTTAGCGGGCGCGGCATGTGTGAAAGAAAATATAGTTCTCACACACACGCGCTTCGCGCACACACACACACACACACACACACACATCTTGACTCATGCTCTTGATTTCATACTCACACATGCAAACTTTTATTTGAAAGCAGTGGTGCGCGGTGGCTCTCATCTAAAGTCACAAGCTAAGGCACAGACAGGGAACTAGATGCCGTGATTCATCAAAGATCATTCAATGTCTTTGTAAGAGTTGGCTGTTGGTTCCTTCTTGGGACTATTTTTATTACTACCACTCATTTAAAACGAAAAGCATTTTTTTCTTTTCATAAAAATGACAATATGATGTCTAAAATTAAAGTTGCAGTGCGAAAGCACCTTTTATGTAGACTTCTAAACAAACCAACTTTTAATGAATTTGCTTGTGTTGTCAACGTCAAACTGCAGCAGACTTCATCTGGCCCTGATAACGCTCACGTGGAAAAGGACAACAGATGTGTCCGTTAACACCTCCAATTACTGCTCTGTTTCATCTCATGCACTGGTGTTGAACTGGAACTGTTACTTTCTGCATCCCTCAAACAGAGAAAGTGACGGAAGAGAGAGAGAGAAAGAGAGAGAGAGAGAGAGAGAGAGACCAAAGAAGAACTCAACTTCTGTCTTCCCCTCGACAGCAACACACCCACTGTGTTTACATTTTTTGCTTATATATATATGTGTGTGTATATACATGTGTGTGTGTGTGTGTACATATATATACCCACACATACACATATAGGTATTAAAATTGCTATCAATATTTGGGGGGGATAAAGCGTTTGATTTCTACACCCATCTGTCCAGCACAACACACCCTCTGCCCGTCTTTGAACTGAAGTGCCAGGTGTCACAGTGGGTCCGTCAGGTTACAGGATGGGACGACGGTTAGCTGTCAAAACAAACAGAGACGGCGAGAGCCCTGCTGACCCACGAGCCCAAAACAAACGCAGGTCCCCCTTTCTTCTTCTGAAACCATGGCCCAGCTTTGCTTTGGTGGCAACACCGACTCTGTGTTGACACGAATGGAGGCTGGCTTCCCCCGGTCCTCTCAGGTGACATGGCTTTTCCCCCGCCATTGACATCTCTGTTGTGTGTCCTTTTTCTCCTCCTCCTTTCCGTCTCTTGATTTCTTGTTCTTCTATGTCAGTTCATCTCTGTCCTCCCTTTGCCGTGTCTCTCTCGCCTTCTACCTCTTTGTTTCCTTTTCTACTACTCACGCCCTTTAGTTTTTCTTTAATGTTGTACTTCGCTTCTCTCTCCCACTAACTCTTTCTCTGTTTGACACGCACGCACGCACGCGTGCGCGCACACACACACACACACACACACACACACACACACACACACACACACTTCAGACCCTGTGCCCTTCCTGTGTGTCTGCGGTTGTGATAGGGTCAGGGTGTTTCCATTAACACCTTTTGGTAAGGGGCTCTTTCATGGGGCCACTGTGACAGCCCCTGTGATCCAGCGTCGGGGGCCAGGGGCCACTTGGCTGCTAAACTGTCCCTGTGATGACAGCCAGGCAGG
>CM030185.1:14914604-14959604 GCA_017639675.1 Aplochiton taeniatus | reverse complement strand
ACTCACTGACTGGCTTGCTGGCTGACTGACTGACTGGCTGGCTGGCTGACTGACTGGCTTGCTGACTGACTGACTGCCTGGCTGGCTGACTGACTGGCTTGCTGACTGACTGACTGGCTGACTGACTGACTGACTGGCTCACGCTGTTGCCGTGGCTTTCAAGTGACTGTCGTGCGAGTTGTGATGAGCCGCCTTTTTCTTTTTTACAAGAAAGCAATGCGAACTCAGAGGGCCACGGCTCCTCCTTGATTGACACGCTGTTTTTGATCCGGGTAGTAAACGGTTTGAACTATATGACTACACCGAAAAACGCAACCACCACCAACCCGTTCGTCAACGGCATTTCTATGTCCCGGGAGAGATGATTTCACCCCCCCCCCCCAAAACGCATTGCTTCGCATGCACTTTTGTGGTCCTCAAACACGCTGAACTTCCCTTTAATCTATTCGCGTTCAAAAAGCCATTCAAACATCTTACATAAATTATGCTCTCAGCATTAAAATCAAAAGGCAGACATTTCAGCATTGGCCTTCCAGAATGCTCTTTGTGTGTCTGAAGGACTTTTTGATGGACAGATACAGAAAAGATTAATTTATCGCAAGCATATGTCACCATTAATTCTCGTCTAACTTGTTCCCCAACACACCCACCCAAAAAACAGGCTTTGAATTACAACCACGTTGCCTTAGTAACTATGCAGAGAGAATTTGCTCTCGAAAAGCCAAGGCAACCAGTTTTTTTTTGCTCAGTCTGTGAGAAGAATTTGGCTCACCTGAGTGGGATGTTTTACTAAGTGATTCATTTGGAAGAGTTTTTAGTAAATTAAATGTTCGGGACCAACAGCTTCCCATTTTAAGGTTTCAGGTTTTACCCCAACGAGAGGGTTGGTGGTTGACCCAGGTCGCAAACGGTTGAATGCAAACAGGTTTTTGTTGTATTATTCTGGGGTCGTCATAATGTCACACATCAAGTATCTGGCCTCTCAACTTTCAACGCAACGCCTTCCTTTTCAAAGGCTTAAGAGTCTGAACTGGCATAAAAAAGACTTGCCAGTGTCATAATAGGCTCAGATTTTAACTTTAAGAGAACTAATACATTTTCATAATAATCATATTACTAAGCTCATATTTTGGAATAATACTGAACGACTACTAACCGATAGAGGGTGCATTTAGCCTACTAAAATTCGATCTTTTTATTGATAACATGCTCACGTTTTAAATTTAAGAATCAAGCTATCTTTTGGCCCAACGTTTACCGGCTCAGTCATGGCTAGGGGAAAGGGTTGTTCTTCTAAAACACACACGCGCACATGCACAACACAAAGCCTCTTTAACTGTGAAAGACGATGAAAGAGAGAGGGAAACCGATGAGCAGGGAGAGGAAAGAGGGGGGGAAAGAGAATGGAAGAAGGACTTTCTCTGTGCTCTTATCTTTGTTGAAATAGTGCTGGAGGAGGACAGTACGGCGGAGCGCAGCCGAGGTGGAGCGCAGCGAGGAAACAAAAGGCGGCAACAACCAGATAGTGACAAGGTCAAGTGAGTCTTCAATGCCTCAATTCAGCCGCGGAGAGATAAGAGCCTGTCTGCTGACAAGGTGTGTGTGTGTGTTGGCTTAGGATGTTACCTGACCTTCCGCTCTCATCAGCTGCAAACACACACACACACACGCACGCACGCACTCACACACACACACACACACACACACACACACACACACACACACAATAGCCCACTTGTAACACAAACACACAAACTAGGAGGTCAGGCAAGGCACGCGCACATTCACAAACAAAAACGCACACCCTTACATGGAAAAGCATAAGCTGGTTGATAACTCCTCTCTTTTGCTTCATATGACGTGCTTTATTTTTTGCCAGATCCCGAACCCCTATTCTCTCTCCTTCTTTCTCTTATTATGTTGGAAGCTTCTACCTCTTCTGTCCTCTGTTTGTGTCAATGGCTCTATGGCGCTCTCTGCTGAGGATAACGGCACATTGACAGTCCCACACACATCAGCTTCCCTGTGGAATCCCAAACCAATTTAGACTCGAGGTACTAGCTGAGACGATCAGAGATGCTGCGATGGACATAAATAACAGTTACACGCATGTCACACATGGTCAGAAATGAACCGTGAACATTTTGGATACATGAAAAATGTGATTTGTTTATATAATCCCTGTCTATAATTTGATAGCATTGCATCTCTAAATCGCACATGCTTTTCTTTCGGAGACTAATGTAACAAATTCTGGTAGGGCCTGATAAATGACTCAGGAACAGAATGAGTCTATCAGAAACATTCGCCGAGTCAAGCGCTTTGCCAGCGAGCTTTCATCATGAAAAACTCCTACGGCTCTTTGGGGTTTTACTTCCTTCTATTTCTCCTGTAAAGATTTCTCCTTTCTGTCTGTAAAGAATGAGATTTCCAGTTACTCTTAAAACAATATAAAGGTTAAAGTATTCATAATGGCTATTCAAAAAAAGGATAAATCTTGCGCTATCAGGTTCTTTCATTGATTGTTTTGATTTACCATGTGAGGAATGATCTTACAATAATAATAATAATAATAATTAAAATAATTGTAATCATAATTCCGTGAATTTTCTGAAACCACCAAATGCTTATATCTGCTTGCCATGAGAGAAGGTAAAGAAATAGGATGAAAGAGACGGAGACATAACATTATGTCATTATATATGGAGGATACAAAATTGTAGTCTTCAACCAGGTCCATGTTCCTTTTCAGAAGATTATGTCATTATATATGGAGGATACAAAATTGTAGTCTTCAACCAGGTCCATGTTCCTTTTCAGAAGTGTAAAACCAAACCTGAGTAAACAGACCAGCAGCACTACAAAGCGTTGTGAAAGCTAATGGGCATGGCGGCGGGATGGTGGGCTCAGCAGGATCCAGCGGGTGGGCCCACTGTTTGAGATCCTCCACAGGCCGCACTTTAACAACGTCAAACCCGCGGAGAGAGGTCCAAAGGGAGAAGGGGGATGCAGGAGTAGCAAGCAAAGAGCTGGGGAGAGGAGCCAGGAGCTGGGGGCGGTTTGATGCAGCCAGCAGGTAGCCTTGGCTGGCCTATCACAGTCAATAACGAATCCAGTAAGTCAGAAATGCTGCACATTTGCCTTTTTGCCAATCTCTTCAAAGGAAGAGTTGCACTCCAAAATAATCTGTTGACTATATTTAACCTCCACCAATTATGAAATGCCTTGCTATCTACACAAGAAAAAAACCTCATTAAACTGCATTTGTGATCCAGATAAAGCAAAATTCAAGTCTTAGTGAGATAAACTTTGTTGCATCTAGAAGCTGTGTGTGTGTGTGTGTGTGTGTGTGTGTGTATGTGGATGTGTGTGTGTGTGGGGTTGCCTCAAATCATCAATTCAAAAAGTATCAATTTACGAACATTGTAAATATGTTTTTCAACTGGTTTTAGAATTTTTTGAATAAATACCATTGCAGGGATTGTGCAGTCATCAATTATTATTTTAGTTGTTGAAAATGTATTTACAGTTTATACACACACACACACACACACACACACACACACACACACACACACACGCACATACACACACACAGAATATATTAGGCAAATCTCTGACTTATAACACCACCTTGTGGTGTGTATTATGAAATAAACCAAGTAATTTACAGCTGGCTAGAACTCTATATGATACCAACACCCTAGGCACGTATTTTGCCCCTCTGAATGCCGTTCCAAGTTCTTTCGGAGCTTGATGCTATGGGAATTTAAAGCAACAATTCAAAAGTAAAATGTCCGAACGAACTGTAAAAAAAAAGAAGAGAAAAAAAGAAACTTTGTAGTTTAAACTTTCCTCCCCAGAGTTTCAGCAATACTACTTCTTTGGAAGTTGTTGAAAGAGAAAAAAGGTTCTTTCCATGTTAAATCCTGTTCTTTCCAGTGACTGCATGACTGAGCAGAGCACAGAGGAGCTCCAGCAGGAGGGAGGGGAGGGAGGGCAATCTCCTGGCAGTGGCTGAGATGGAGACTCTCTATCCTGGGCTCAGTGAGCAAGCTAAGGCCTCTAGCTCCCCGGATGGCTGGGTGGACAGTCGGATGACAGACGGGAATGAAAGGCGGGCGACAAACATTTGGGAGCAAACAAACAAATACACACACACACACAAACCACAAACACACAAACACCAACGCATAGAAAACACACCTACGGAGGTACACACACAGATACCCACACACACAAACCACAAACACACACAGACCAACACATAGAAACACACATACGGAGGTACACACACAGATACACACACACAAACAACAAACACACACAGACCAACACATAGAAACACACCTACGGAGGTACACACACAGATACACACACACACAAACCACAAGCACACACACCAACACACACAAACACACCTACAGAGGTACACACACGAATACACACACACAAACCACAAGCACACAAACACCAACACATACAAACACACCTAAAGAGGTACACACACACACAAACACACACACAAGCGCCCGCATTCTCTCTCTCTTTCTCAATCAATCTTCTCTGTCCCTCTAACTTTTCGGTTTCTCTCTCAATCTGTCTTTCCTCTCTCTCTCTCTCTCTCTCTCTCTCTCTCTCTCGCTCCCTCACTTGCTGCTTTTCCGTCTCTCCCTTTCTCTCTCTCTTCTCCATCACTCCCTCTCTCCATCACTCCCTCTCTCTCCGTGTGCCTCTGTGGCAGAGAGCAGCGGGGGTTTAATGGTCCGTGCCAGGGGCTTTGGTTGCCCTGCGGAAAGGGAGTGGAGCGAGGAGGAGAGCATGCTTGGCCCCCTCCACTCTATCAATCAGGGGACCGGGCTGACCTACCCGTGCACCGTCTCTGTCCAAGCCCGGGTGGACATAAATCACTTCGGATCAGAGTTGGTTCCTGTCGGCACCGCTAAGTCCACCAGGACTTCTCCCCTCCTTCTCCATTATTTGCTGTACTCCTCTCCCCTCCTCTCCTCTCCTCCCC
Organism: Aplochiton taeniatus; assembly: GCA_017639675.1. NCBI lineage: Eukaryota > Metazoa > Chordata > Actinopteri > Galaxiiformes > Galaxiidae > Aplochiton > Aplochiton taeniatus. The sequence goes on along the minus strand of CM030185.1, from coordinate 14,954,587 downwards.
TCGCGGAAGGACCAAATTCATAATTTCACGTAATATACTGATCACTCTTCCACAAGCTTGTAGTATATTGTTTTGGCACCAGATGGCAGTGCATACTGGACTGAGGGACATTTCATCTACCACATTTGTGCAGAGTTAATACTAATATGTGGTTATTTACGAACAGCTTTACATGGCATCTCATTAGTTCATGTCCGGTCCATTATACATCTTTTTTTTCTGGTTTGGTGGCATCAGGCCTCTTCCTGATTGTTGTGTACTGTACATACGGATTCCATACTCATCAGCCGGAGCACCGACATCAACTCTGAGTAAGGGATGAAAATATTCCAATAACATGGCTGAGTGAGTGCCCGGGCTGCATGTCATGCTGCCGCGAGCCACAAGCCACGAGCCGAGCAAACATACATAAATTAAAGGTCGAACGATGATGTACGGTTTTGCGACCTATGGTTCAGTCACTGGGAGATGGAAGAAAAAAAAAAGAAAGAATGATTTGCCTAGGAGGATTTTTCCCTGTTTAATCCCCTCGGTGATGGATTTCTCTCAGGTAATTCCTGGAGTTTGGCGACTGGTATATCAGCTAAAGGGGGTTTTAAGTGGGCTTTTAGATGTTGAAGCCCTTCTGGTCCTGCGGCTCTAAAGTCTGTAAAAGTCGCAGTGATTGAGGACGTGATGGAGTCAACAAGTTTAACAGGAAAGTGGTTGTTTAGTAAGTTTGAGGTAAACTGGCAAAATGACGTCTGGGTTATTATTAAAGTTTGATTTTTTTTTTTTTTTTTACATAGCACTGACCTATTGCCAGGGCCAAGTTGTCCCAGAGTGTTCCTGCTCCTTTTAATTGCAAAGTTGCAGACAAATTATGAATGTGCACATTTCTAGGTCAATCTGTTAACGGGTCAGTCCTTAGGGTCTTTCCAAAGAAAAAGTCATCCTTCTCACCACAAATTCCCCATCTAATCCCATTCATCTACGGCCTTAATCAAATCCCCCCAGAAAATCAACTACCATTCTTTATTTCCCTTTGACAACAGATAGGTTATCTTGAAATAGGGCAGCCATTTTGTTTATGTCTTATGCCATGTGCTACGGCTCCTTCGGCTCCTTTGGAGTCTACTGCGTGTAAACAGTGGGCCAACGTGACTCACTCCTTCATGACTCCCTGTGCTTCCCAAGGCGAAAATGGAAAAGCCGAGTCTGTCATCTGTCTGCTGGTTTCACGCCTTGCGGCGGTCTAATGTAAAGCAGTAAACCGCAGGATGCACTCAGGCATCGCATCTACCGGAGAAAATAAGACGGGAGGGAAGCAGGCGAAGAGCGGCATCCTCATCTATCATAAGGAATGACAGCGATCCATTTCAGAGGGAAACACCCTCCTGACAAACAACCAAACTTTTTCTCATATACTTAGTGTCGGGGGGGTACGGGACTTTCCAGAACATAACAACTTTCTCCCGGTGATATGATTTGAGATTGCCGATATTTCATGCTAAGAGCTAACAAGGAGGAGCCCACACCATTTTTAACACCACCAGAACTGTTGCGTTCCACAGGGTGGTAAAGTAAGCCAAGTCAGAAAGGTCAAAGATAAACTGTTTGAAATGTTTTTGGTCAATCTCCAGAGCTATTTCTGACTGCGGCGGTTGTCGATACCGCTGGCAGCTTGAGTTAGCAGCTGCGATACTCTGCTCGCAGGGGAAATCTGTTTGGGCTGCCTCAAGACGAAACCCGCCAGCCACTTTAACTCCAAGTGAGAAGATTGCTCTCATGTTTTCCTGAAACGCTGCTCCCAGCAACTCTCCCCGCCTCCAGTCGTTTCCACGATGGGCGGAAGCCAACCTGCGGCCCCCGTATGTTCTAATCGACGGTGCGTTTTAAAATCAGTCGTAACCCCGACCCTTTCATCTCCTCCCATCACCTTTACAAGCACCTGACGTTAAGGCAATATTGCACTCTGGATTAATATTTCACGCGCCTGTACTTAACTGAAATAACCTGTCATGCTTGCCCTGGTTTAATATGGTGGAAGAGGAGAGAACACTATGAGGTCTTTCGGTCTCCTTCTCTTGTGTAGGTGAAAATAAAACACTTCTTTTTTTTTTTTACAAGCACTCCCTCTCTCATCATTTTGGTGAACAAGCACATCTGGCAACGATGAGAGATTTGGGTCAAGACTCTTTGTCGTTATGACTGCCAGCAGGGCTGAAACGAGAGACACACCATGTGTCCTAAAACGTCCCAGGCTTAGTCGCCCTGTTTGTATTATAGATGTTACCCAATGGAGCACCGTTCGAGATGCCAATGAGGCTTTCAAGCCAAAAGCTCAACAACGAAAGAAACATAGAACTGCTCCACTTTCCCCTCATTTTACAAGTGTCGTGAGTAGGGCAAATTAATGATAAATGGCGCATAAAATCACAAAATCTATCGTTGTGCACTTCATAAGCAAAGGGTGTGCCTTTACATGGACAGAACTATTTGTCTCAATTTCAAATTGGAGCTAAATCTCCAGGTAGCCTTTAATGTATTGCATGTACAGCAGCAGCCAAAGGTATTACCAAAGGTGTTACGGCCTGAGCCTTCTATGCTGTTTTGGTGTTCCTTCTGTGCCTCCCCCTGCTGGTCTCTCTGTGTTGATCGGTGGCAGGGCCTACCGCTCCAGCTCCATCAACACACCTGCTCCTCGTTACCATCAGCCCACCTGCTTTCAATCAGCTCATCAATTCTTCAGTATATCTACCCCGGGTTTCATTCTGCTCAATGGCAGATTGTTGTCTACACTCCAGCGGTGGTAACGAAAAGACTGCGATATTAAATTGCAGTTTTAGTTGTGTCTTTCTGTCACCGTGAGCATGAATTCTCGTTTCCTTGTGCCCGGGACCGTCCCTCATCTGCCTGCCTGCTTGCTTGCCCTCCCGCCGGCCTGCCAGCCTGCCTGCTCGCCCCCATTCACCAGCGGTTTCCCCCTTCCCAGCTTCTCACCACGATAAACCTTCAAAACCAAACTCCAAACTCCCGTGTCTGTGTTCTGCATTTGGGTTTGCTCTGTCCTCCGTAACAAAAGAGCTATAATTCCATTTGCCTTGAGTTCACTTTAACGTCGGACGAATTAATCGAAGGAGCAAAGCAGCACTGCAGGAACCCATTCTCCAATGGCGTTGTCCATGTTTTCTCAGTATGACGGTAGCTTCCATGCTCAGCTTTTACCTCTGGTTAGCTATGTCTGGCAGGATGTAGGAAAAATGTAAACCCAATGGCAACTGAACTGAACAAAAGTGCGAGTGCCTGGTTTCTTAATATCCACCGAGGAACAAAGCTGTTCAAAAGTGAGATGTGAACATGAATAATCATGTCCAGTATGGACTGTTTGTTATACATGGGCCAGCTGCGCTGTAAGAAGGACACATACAGTAAATGTAAATAACAGGTGAGAGAGAGAGAGAGAGAGTAAATGAGAAAGACATGGAGGAAGACACACACACATACATAAGAGAGACGGATCAATGCTTATTCCACTTGACCACCCACCATCGGACACCAACCCTAAGTGTAAGAGGATTCAATTTATATAACTGTGTTGCCTTTGTTTCTAAAGAATAGCCAGCAGGTTGAGTAAACGCATACCCAGCCCTGTCTGGCCTTGCTGGGGAAATCCAGAGGTGCCAGGCCACGCTGCGACGCAGTTACCGCATCTGGCCAGTAGGGGAGCTGACAGGCACAGCCAAGGCAGGATTACCAGGGAGGATTATCAAGCTTGTGGCTAAGGCTGGCTCACACCCCCAGGCCAGAGATGGCAGAGCGCGATGACAGTCAACACGCTGACGGGCTGTCCCCAGTTTCCATTAGCAGGTGGTTCAGACTCTGGCTCGAAGCAGAGCTAACAGCAGATTACACGAGTCGCACCGAAGGGGATGACATCACCCACAGGGCAGGGATCATGTTCGGAACAACCTCCTTACATACAATACGATTCAAAATGTTTTATTAATCCCTCGAAGGGGGGAAACTGAGTGCCACCATACATATAGGACAGACAACATGTACTTATACATACATCTCAAGGCAGAGATGAATGTATATGTACTTACAAAATAAGGGGGTTGAGCGCAGCATCATAAAAAATATGTTGGGCATCAATGTGACTGCACTGACATCAGGTCCCCACCATCAACAGAGACAGTCAACGAGGATGTTGACGGAACTGACGCTGCCTGGGGAATGTTGAATAGGGAGGAAAGAGAAGACAACAACACTCAAAGGCCGTTAGAGTTGTGCTATTCGAAATTGTCCAAACCCCACCGCCAACAACAACCACCACCACACACAAGCCCAGACTCTCCCTGTTAGCGTCCGACAAAACAAATGAAGGCCCAGAGAGTCTTAAGGCAACGTCAATCAGTTAAAGTGACGCGCAATGTCCTGTGTTCCTAACTGCGGAATAAGAAGGACATCAGGAGGACGTGACACAACACCCTCCTGCTACCAGCGACAGCCACCCCCCAACTGTCAAATAAAAGAATCCCTTCCATTGAACACAAGTTGCCGTTCCGTATGACATTTAAATCTTTCACGTCTCACGGCCTCAGCCGTGCTTTAACACCCCCCCCCCACGACAACATATCGACCCCCCCCCCCCCAGCACCCCAGAAGTGTGGCGCGGATGTCTGTCCTCCCATGGCTTATAACAGCTCTTTTCAACTGACTCTAGAACAGTGTTTGACTCACAGCTTCACATCTTGCATCAGAGTTTTGTCTTACGCAAGAGTGGCCTGAGGTCAGTCATAAGATCATGAATATAATTATGAAACAAATTCTAATTCAATTGACATAACGTTTTATCAGTGCTAAATGCATTTATGTTTTATGGAGTTACTATTATTGCGTGTTCAGGTCCAGTTGTGCTAATTCTGGTAAAACAACACCAAAATAATACCAAAAATATATATATAATTTCTTAAAATGAAACTAATAAGATTTAAACCTTAGAATCGAATTAGGAAATCAATAAATAGTGTGCATATCTGTTAGTGTGCACGTCATTCTTTTTAGAAAGTCAAACCGCCTTTGCAGACTGAATAGCATAACCAAAGCGCAGTTTCCCAGGGTGGTGCTACACCGTGGTTTGTTAGTTCCTGTCTGTGTTTGGGAGACAGGTAGAGCGAGGGATGGATCCAGATAAGGCCCTACGACGGGACACTGAGCGAGGTCATCCCACGGCTAGCTAGCTGCTACCACACTGCTTATCACGGTGCTGCAGTGTTTAACGGTGCAAGCTCTTCACTTCAACTGCTCCCTGCTGCACTCGCTGCTGCTGGTAATGACCCCCCCCCCCCCCCCCCCCACACACACACACACACACACAACAGACACACCCCTCCTCTGAGTCTTCTGTTCCTGCCGTTGGTTGTTCCTCAGTGGTCTGAGCGTGAAGGTGTAACCTCTAATGTCAAGCTTTTTTCTTTTTTTTTTCTCACTGAACGTGTCTGTGTGGAACCGTGCTTCCTGAGATCGTGTTTAAGTTCGAACCGAGTGCCTCGTGTACATCGAATCCTACTCACGTGTTGCTCATAGTTGTATTTGTTGAACATTACAAGGGCTGCGGTGCCAAGGACAGCACAACCTAGAGCTACATCTAACCAGGAAAGAGATGGGGAGTCGATCGGCCATTTTCTTTTAGTTCTCTGAACACGGAGAGACCATGCACAATAAAGGCCCAATTGATATGGATGTAAACCCTTAGATTAAAGGTGACCGCATGCACTTCAACCCCAATTGTCATTGTTTCATTTCAAACCTGATGGGCTTGCTAGCCACACCAGTGAAAGATGGGTCGCTGTCCGATAAAATGGGAGCTGCAGTGTAAAACCATTATAAACCAGCTCACTTCACTCCTACAGACACACTCCACTAACTATTTAGACCAGCGTTTCTGAACGTATTAGAAAGGCCAAATGGTTGCATGGTATTATATAGTGATGGCACAATGCGTTTTAGTGCATTTAAGCATAATAGTATCGAAAATAGGTTTGTTAGAACTAGCATGTTTTATATGCTTTGGTCCCAGGTAAACACAAAATGTAGCATTTGGGTCCCCGTCTGAAACAGTTTAAGGACCCCCGATTTAGACGTTAACCTTTCAAAGTGATACTATTTGACATCTAGGACAGAGCTCCTCTTTCACAAACCCCACGGCCCCAATTTGATGTCGATGGTTGTCAAAGTTCACACATCATCATGCTATATCAAACAAGTTTAATTCAAAGAAATTTGTCAAACACTCCTTCCTCAAACGTATTTAACTGTAAATGGAAATTCATCCTCATTTTGCAACTGTTTCCACATACTGATGTAACGTTTTGCAAGACACATTCTTCATCGTCGTGATTGACTCTGACTCATCATCTTATACCCAACTCTGAACTCAGTTAAACCTCGCAGGGGCGCTAAAAATCCACCGCCGGATGCACATCACTGTGTCACCAACGGGGTTGATCATGCACTGTGGATTTTGGCGACGCAGTACAATTACGCAGGCTATTACCTAAATGTACCTAATAGCATTCATGATGGAAACAAAATAGTTGTTAGTACAAGCAAACGTGATTCAACATTTCATTGGATGCCCCGTATACAAAGCACTGACGGATTGCCAAGTAGTGCCAGTGCTTCTTCTACCATTATTTAAAATTACAATTCACACCATAGCATGAATTTACAAGAGTATCTATAGTTAAATAGTCATTTATTATAAAACAAACTACTTTGACCAAGGAAACGTACTATTTTCTTCTTCTGAACTATCCTCTTACGTTGAGCGTCACATCCTATGACATCCTTACGGTTTCATATTAGGCTGCGGCTATGCTCGGTCTTCTCTCGGTGACCGGGTAGTGCGGTGACAGATTACGAGTTCAGTGCCCCGAGGATTACTCACGAGGCAGTAAGTGATCCTTTAACAACTGTTTAGCACTGCAGCAGTGTCCTAACTTTAGTCGGAGCAGAGCTGTTGCTTGGGGATTTTGTAGAGCTTGCTGAGGTTAACTTACTCTTAACAACTTTTCCATATATTAGTAAACTTTACAAATATCTTTTTGCAATAATATTTGATAAATTAGGTTATTTAATTAAGTGAATTATTCAAATTCACATTTTCAATAAGCGTAAAGGAAATAGCATGTGCAGGAGTCCTTTTGGCAAAGCGTCTCCAAACTCTTTACGCACACCATTTACGCATTTGGGACTTATTTGAATCTCGATGGATTGCTCCCAATGCATTGTTTATGTCGCTCACAGCACGGACTTCGCGACAATTCTACTTTTACAAGTGTGATACAAAGACGTGGTCTTAAATGAGCTGCAGATATGGACGAAGCATAATTCGCAGTTGAACACTGTCAAACTCACCGCACTCGTAGCGTAGAGACTTGTAAGGAAGAGTGAGCCACTTTGCGTGCCAAAATGAGCTTTAACTCACGGATCTGGAGGATTTTACACATTCTGCTGGCGATGATACTCACTGTTGCCACGCAAGGTAAGTTCCTGCTGCATGAAGTTTAAACCTTATAAAACAATGACTTTCGATAAACCAGCACAACTTTGTAAATGGCCGACCACAGTCAGCTTTAACTCTCAACTAGTATAACTATCTCACCTATTTTCTTGCTCCGACAACAAACAGTTTGCATTACGGCCTAAACAGCAATGGCTAGTGTTTCCCCTGTGTATTATATCACTTAGATGGTAACAACTAAACCAAGCTTACCAAAGGATTTTCAATAACCTTTTGTAATAAAGCAATAAGTAATTCCGATTGAATGTGGATTATGACGGGAATCTAGCAGCGTGTCAAAGAATCTATCCGAACATATAAATCACTTAAGGTTACTGGCTATTTCAATAGGAGCTAGTGGATGGTGTAGTGTTGGACATCATTCGAATGACCAACTGATTTGTTGGTGCTTGATATACATGCAGTTGTACTCCGAGAGTCTTGCATGTGCTGCTAATATGAAGGGAGATAGACAAGCGTTTTCATACGATTACAGGAGAGACTGATGATCACATCAAATGTTCTTGATGTGACAAACAATCTGAAGGTGCTGCTTGATAGATAGAAGTTGAATGTCTTTTTGGAAGCTTCTATTCTATTCTGTTCTTTGCTATGTTGTATCTTATGGGGTGGAACAAACTTTGCGGAAGTCTGTCCACGTGATTAAAACAAAACGTCTTCACTCAGGTTAGTTTTCACAATTAAATGTGCAACCATTTTCGACTTGGGTGTAGTCTTGCTGTCAACTGCTACCAGCCAGCACCACAAAGGTCTTGACTGTCTCACTAAAGCTTTTAACTGCCTTAAAGACAGCTATTTGCAGTCTATGCAGGCTGACTGAATTATATTAAACTGACTGGATAAAGGGATGATAAAAAGAGAGAAATCCTGATAAAACAGATTTTTAAAAGCAGCTTTACGGAGTCTCATTGGATGTAGCAATCCCTACCAATCCCCTCATAGGCCTAAGCATCTCCCCCCCCCCCCCCTCTCTCTCTCTCTCTCTCTCTCTCTCTCTCTCTCTCTCTCTCTCTCTCTCTCTCTCTCTCTCTCTCTCTCTCTCTCTCTTTCTCTCTCTCTCTCTCTCTCTCTCTCTCTCTCTCTCTCTCTCTCTCTCTCTCTCTCTCTCTCTCTCTCATGATCACTGTCGAAAATTGTTTGGGGATGTAGAGATTTAAAGCAACACTCAATGAAGGAAGGCAATTGTTAGGAGAGACCTGTCCTTAGTGAGCCTTCAAGCATGTTCGATGTTTTCCCACCAGAAGCGCTCCATAGCTTCTCAGACCGCCGTGCAGCAGTCGTCTGTGGTCTCTCTGGCAGGCTAAGCTTGTACGGGTACGGTCTGTGACGCTGCACGTGTTGAACATCTACTTTGTCGCGTTACACGTGCCAATGTTAGAGTCTGTAAACGGTTTTATTTAATTTGTTTCATTTGGTTTCAAGGTCGACCCTGTTGGCTGCAAAGCTTTGGCCTTTGGGCCAAAACCTGTTGGTTCTGTTCTTCTCCTCCTACTCACCGGTGAGGGGTGATGGAAACGTATTCTCGGTCTCAATTCCGTGCTGAATTTACGAGCGTATTGGCCTCGACGCTCGTCCAGAATAGTTTCTGGAGCGGTGCCATGTGAAAAGTAACAGGCCTTTAAAGTTACCCTGACAGGCTGAAACAATACTGTGAAGTATGTCTGAGATGTCTGCTGGCTGGGCCATTTAAAGTCCGAGTGCACTCACTTCCAAGCTGCTACGCACATACAGTGTGTTGCTATTCATTTCTGAATGTTAGAATTAACAGTAATAGGTTATATATATATATATATATATATATATATATATATATATATATCATATAGGCCTTTGGCATTTTGCATACAGACGTCACGCTATAGGGTTGTTCCAAACATATGAAGTCAAGAGTTTACTCCGTAATCGGATTCCAAATACATATCTACATGGAAATAACTATTTGGCCGGGGTTTGTATTGTCGGAAATGGCTCAGATCAGGACATAATCCTTTGTTTCCAACCAACAATCAGTGATTCTAAGCAGAGAGCTTAATCGTCTCAGTGAGACACCCTGCCCGTTTGTCACTCTTATCAGGTTTAACAGGACTGATGATGACCAGTGAATATCCCCCCCACCCCCCCTCCCCTCCCACACACACACACACACACACACACACACACACAGTCAAAACCAAAAACATATTGGTTTTCATGCACTTGACTGGTAGGACCAATGTAAGGTAAAGTGTAAAGTGGTTTTCCTTTTTCCAGCCCGTCTTGCTGTTCTCATTTTCTCATACGTTTTACGGCCAGGGTAACATTGACTCGCCGGACGTGTTTATCGAGCGCTTGAGAGCCCCTGTAGAGTGTAGCGACACATTTTATTTGGCCTCCCAAGTGTGGTTCTTCTTCTTCTTCTCCTCCTTGCATGTTTTAGTAAGTGGCTAATGAGTCAATGACCTTAAACTCATTACGTCCCCCTTTGCACTCACTTCAAAAATAACCGTCCGTGAAGCCCTAAGTCATTACCGTTGTAATGTATGGCTGCCTAACTCTTTCCCCAGGCTCTTGTTGTCCCTGGTAATTGGGTTTCTGCCAACGTAACCTGGTTAAATAGCCGGTAGAAATTACAGCTTCCGACCGGTTAAATAGCTTCTTGTCCCAAGAGCATTTTATGAATGCTTATTTTACGGCAGAACTGTTAATTACATTTTCCGTGTTTTCACTTTGTGTACTTCTGTGTAACCAATTTTACGACCTTGGCGAGGTTTAGATTTTCATCTAAATAGATTTTGTCTCTGATTTGGATTCATTATTTGATTAATAGGACATCCTTTAATTGTACAGCACATGCTTATTTAATATTTTAGCAACAAAGCTCAAAAGTAAGGCCCTTTTAGAAGGACTTTTAAAGACACTAATCTCATGAGTTATGGATCAGTGATGATAATTATTGTGTTGATGATTACGATCATAATGACGATTATGATAAAGGTAATGTGGTCTTGGACGCATTTACGAAAATGATGACAGTGACAGAGATGATGATGAGGATGGTGGTGAGCACAATAGCACCGCTGCTGAGCATGACGATGATGAAGACAGGTCAACGATGATCTCAAAAGTTAAACGAGAGAGAGAGAGAGAGAGAGAGAGAGAGAGAGAGAGAGAGAGAGAGAGAGAGAGAGAGAGATAGGGGGGGGGGGGGGGGGCTGTGGCACTGTGTTCCGGGCCAAGATGAGTGATTTGTGAGAGGCCGACTGAAACAGCTGGCCAGAGGATTTACCCTCCTGTTTATCAGCTAGATTCAGACCTCTCATCATGAACACACACACACACACGCAGACACACACATAAAGTACAAACGCACAGATTCAACATCTAGTTCACCAGCAAACCACCGTGACATTGACCTAGTCTGAAAACGAGGCTATGTAATCTACATTCCATTGTGCAGTGATGTTCAGGTGTTCTGTTACTCTGGCAATATATGGAAATCCAGCATATGCATGTGTTGCATGTATATTGTATATTGTTCAGTGTATGTAGATTTAGTTTGGTTTTGTTGTGCGCTCAAGGAGCCTATAGGTCCTTTTTAAATGTCAACAGGAAGGAACACAGTGGACGTCCAGTGTAAGTAGAATGGACTGCCTTCGTGGTGCCATACATTGCCCCACCATGTTGCTTTTTCCCCTGCCTTGGCGACAATGTAAGAGGGCCACCCCCTTTCCATGCAACAGGGCAACAGAAGCTGCTGCCAGCTCCGGCATTACACTGGCCATCTGTCAGTGTGGCTGCATCTGCCTCTCTCTGGGGGCTAAGGGGGCAGAGAGAGTCCTGGCCTGGGGCGGGTCACTTTCCCCAGCTTTGGACTCCAGCCCACCACCGTGGTTCTCGGCCCGGCAAAAGCCCCAGCGCCCGCCCTGGGCAGCCCGGCAGGCCGGCTTAGCTCCGCGGCGTCAGCGTGTGGGTCTCACCCTCGCTCCCGACCCCTTCACCCTCAACCCCCCCCCAAGGGACAGCATGCAGGAAGAGTGGGGGTGTTTCTGCCCTTAGAGCCTCAGCCTCTCCCTCCTCTTCCCCCTGCGTTCCCCCTCAAACCCAGTCCTCTCCACGCCCTCCAGGCGCTGCCGAATCCTCCAGCAAACAGAGCCATCCATGAGTAAGACCCGTGTCTGCAGAGACATAGCTCGGACAGGTCTGGTGTCGGACACATGTCTACTGCAGTATGTGATGGTAGAGCCCTCTCCCCTCCTCAGACTCCGCTCCGGCTATTCCACCCAGTCGAGTAAAAGTACTTGAGGAGCGGATGGGGCACAAAGCTGTGACAGACACCATGGAAATGGCGAGGAAAGTCTGGGAGAGATTTACTCAATTTTCTTTCTTTCTTTCTTGTTCTCTCTCTGGTGATAGCCAGGGGGAATCAACAAAACATTAGCATCAAAAGGTGGCAGCTGTGCTGCTCTCTCTGCTCTTTTATCATCATTTGACAAATGGATCCAAAACATATATCTTTCTGTGTCCCACATGTAATGGCAGATATGCAGATGGGATACCAATAGAATTAAACAAAATCATTCAAATGGCTTCAATGTGAATCCCGGTCTTTTAGAATATTCTGACCTTGAATATTTCTAGGGTGAATGTCCGGTTCGAAAGTACGTTTAACCTGCGTGCATTTGTATACTTCCTTGCAAGTCCTGTTAGATAAAGTGCCACGCTCATATCCTTTTTCTGGACGTAAAACTACGGGGCAGAGTCCAAGCGATCCTTTTCATGCCGATCACTGTAAAACCAAAAGCCATCGGGGCAGCCGGACGTTTGCTCTGATTGGCTGTCACTTCTTTTCACCTCGGCCAAACCGTCCGGCTCACCCGGCAGAGACGGTGCATGTGCAGGTCAGACGGCGTAATCCGCGTAATCTATCGGAGAGGGCCTCCTAACGAGCGCGGATCTCGGCCTCCTGGCATCCTGAACTCCCGAGCGTGGGTCACGTAAGCTTCAGCCGCACGGGGAAACTCTGACGCACCTCTGGCTTTCATTCCGATTAGAGAACACGTACCCGGTGAGAGTCTGGTTAGCCTGGGCCGCTCCATTTACTTAACGGGCGCAGAAGAGCATTGCGCTATGTTTCTGTAGATTATAATACGTTTTTTTTTTTACGGAATTGTATAGACTGGCTTATTCCCTTTCTCTTTGCCACACTGCGTTTGAGGACATACATAAGCAAACTAATGAAAACCATGGGGGAGAAATTAATATATATCATAAAATGTGCATGTTGAAACAATGATCATTAGAATCATGTTAAGTAGTACTCCCACCAACATTTTATAAGCTTAATTGAGCTTACTTCTTAAAACTCTAGTTTGTGTGTGTGCCAACTCTACAGGATCTCTCAATCAAATAAGTCTTTCAAGTGCAACGATAGGCTGCTTGTTGAACTTTAGATTGCTCTCTATTCCCGGAAGAATTTCTCTCTCCAAATTTCGAATACTCTAAATCTTCCTCTGAAAATCATTTGCCATTTTGACCTCTACATAAAGGGGGGATTTTCAGATTAAGTTCACTAACCTTTTAGACTAATGATTTCATCTCCCGGTCCATCCACTTGATCATTTGGCTCCAGTTGACTTTTTCACTTAGATATTAGTTCCTTGAAACTGTGTCCTCGCCGGATATCTAAATATATGTGTTTCAACGTGCTAGGCTGTGTCAAATCTAACCGGGTCATGAGTTGTTTTTTTTGGGTGAGAAAGTCATTTGTAAACTGTTTACCATTTTTTTCTTCCTTTTTTCTTCTTCTTCTTCTTCTTCTTCTTCTTCTTCTACAGATCTGGACAGCCAGGAGCTCCCAGACCTCGGCGCTAAGACCCCCGTGCCTTTCCCTGCCTTCCTTCCCGTCAGCTACCAGATCCGAGACGCGGACTACTTCCTGCTGAAGGAGGAGGGCCAGGAGTTCATGCGGAACTCCAGCATGCAGACGCACACCCAGCCCTTCGTGTTGCTGAGGGCCAGCCGGCAGCCCGCCGTGGCGGCCGCCTATGGGCCCCTGTCCATCGAGCGGCCGGTGCCCCCCGGCCTGGTCCGCTCCGCGTCCCTCTTCCACGCGCCCGGCGCCTTCACCTACAACTGGAGGGTGCAGTCGTTCGTCCTGACGCCGCGCGTCTGCTCCTCCAAGCCCAAGGTGCGGGTGCTGTTCTACGTGGCCGGCCGGGACTGGGGCCGGGGCCCGGAGGGCGCGTCGGACGAGCTGCCCTGCGTCACCGTGTACGCCTTCTGGCAGACCCAGGAGGTGAGGGGGTCGTGCACCATGGGGGGTCAGCGGGGCACCTGCATGGCGGAGCTGGAGCCCGAGCCCGGCTGGTTCAGCCCGGGAGCGGAGAGCTCCAGCCGGGAGAGGCTGGACCCGTCGTCTGGGAACCCGGTGGAGCTCTACTACCAGGCTCGGCCCAGCGTGCAGGGGCGTTGCGGCAGGTCCGGGGACGGGGCGCGCTGGGGGGGCGGCGACGGCAAAATCTCCTCGGAGCAGCTGCAGCAGGAAGCTGAGCACGTCCCCGTCACGCCCATGGAGAGGATCGGCAGCGTGCGCCTCCTGCAGGTGCCCAAGGGCACTGCGACTCTCTCGCGGCTCAAGCTGGGCAACGCCATAGTCATCCGGACCTCGTCCAAGCCCCTGAAGAAGACAGACATCGCCACGTTCTTCGTGCTCATGGCCAGCTCTTCCTCCCTGCAGAACTTCACGCTGCGGTAAGGCACCGGCCGCTTCCTGTTGCTATTCCTCCGCAAAGGTTAAGAGGAGGGGGGAGGAGGAGGAGGAGGGGGAGGGGGAGGAGGAGGAGGAGGAGGAGGGGGGGGGGGAGGAGGGGGGGGGGGGGGGGAGGAGGAGGAGGAGGGGGAGAGGGAGGAGGAGGAGGAGGGGGGGGGGGGTGAGGAGGGGGAGGAGGAGGATACTCTGACTCCTCCTGGGGGAGCAGGAGGTGTCGGTGGTGTGAAAGCAAGGCTGTTCAGTCTGCCCCCCCTTTCCCACTGTGCAGGTGTCATACCCCAGTGTTTTGTCTCTCTCCACATCTTAATGCCCTGTTCTAAGCATCGACACAAAAGATTGAACCAGAGCTTTTTTTTGCCTGGTGTTAGATTAGATATTATGGCATAATCTCCAGAGCACACGACCGGATTACAATGTTCTGAGCCATTCAAAAGGAATTGCCTCGGCTGGGATGAGAGATTTGTGCTCCAAATCATTGTATTAATTAGTCAATGAGGCCAAGTTCCGAGGGAAGCAAACGTTCACTTATGTTCTTTTTCTCTGCCCATGTCATACTCCTGCCCGATCGTCTGCAATACGGGAATATCGTAGGGAATAGGATTTACCCTGGATGAGGGCGTTTCTATGAAAAATGGGATGGATGGCCTCTGTCTTTCTGAGAATCAGTGAAGACGATTAGTGCCACAGGGAAAGCGAGGGGTGAGAGGTGAACACGGCGTGGTCATGCTTTCATTTGAACTCACGTCTGTGGCCGCGGCCGGCGCCATCTTGCAGGGGTGCTCCGTAGGCCACTCGATATCTAACGTGATGGAGACGGTTTTGACGGTGACATCAACGCAGATGGGAATCGAGGGGGACTACGCACGGGCGACAGACTCCAATGCCGTTTCTGCCACAGCGGCTCTCAAGACGAACTCGGCGGAGGGCCGCGGTTCGCGAGAGCGTTTGCCACAGCCCCGAAGAGTCACAGAACCAGAACCCATGCACACACAGTCCTTCATGTGGGTCAAAAACTAAGACAAATATACTGGACACACTTTCCCATTCACTTGAATAAGAAAGTGTGTCCAAACTTCTGACTGGCACTGTATATATTATATGTATTTATATATATAGATATTTGTGTAAACATAATAGTGATATGAGCAGACTGTAGTATTGTTTCTGTGGTTGGAAAACAAGGTCTGGGGATGGCCGGGGCACCATAGCCTGGTGAGAAACAGCAGTTTGATATAAATAGTCTCCATAAGGGAACCCTTCAGTATATTTTCCTCGCATTAACATGTTTTCTTTTTCTGTTTTGGCATATGCTAGGACCACATTGTTACGTAAATAATTTGTTCTTCACATGAAGCTCATTACAGCATGAGCGGATACATTTTCTGAATGATTGCCCCCCCCAGCTGAGATTTAATCCTGGTGATATTTTAGCGACGTGCCCCCCCGGTGGACATGTTAGAGCCCCCCCTCACGTTGTTTTACGGCCCGTCACACAAAGTCGACCTGAGGAGAAATGCCACCGCCTTCGCTCCCTCTGTCCAGCTGTCAGCTGCTCTGATTGGCAGATGGGGCCTTGGCTCTGTATAGGCGACTGCACACCGAGAGACCACACTTTTTATCATTCCGTCTCAAAGGAGAAGCTGTCTATATTACTGCCATCGGAGGCTTCAATTCCACGGTCACTTCTTCCAACTGACAATCCTAAAACGTCCCCTTTTCCCAAAGAGGAACGAGCGTGAGAAGACACTTCTGGTGCTTTTACTATTTCAGGCTGTTAACTGTCGGTGAACCAGTCAGATACCAATCATCCGATCTGTTAGTAAAAGTTAGGAAGAAGGGGAGTCAAACATAATTGATCGCACTGGAACTGTTGCCTGTTCCAATGAAACCATAGTAAAAGCAAAACTGGAAAATAACACACAAGAGATTGGCCTCAAATGCAACTGGATAATTAGTTGGAATATAGAACTCCACTGTCTTTTCTCCCCACCTCTCTTTAAAGGATTCCAAGTCACATTTATTCACGCTGCAACGCTTCAGCAAAACTGAACTGCACTACAAGTCATTCACATTCAAGGCTTCCCGAGCCAGAACAGAAAGAAAATCTGGTCTTCCCAGACAAATAAAGCGTGCTTGCTTCGTTGAAGCGCAGCTGTCATCAGGATCCAACGAGTGGAGATTAATGCTACCTTGATTGAGGATAAGTCGTCTGTATTTTGGGACGACGGCGCCAGCGCTTTGTTCTCCCTGCGGGATTTGGGATGAAGGATG
Source organism: Aplochiton taeniatus (assembly GCA_017639675.1). NCBI lineage: Eukaryota > Metazoa > Chordata > Actinopteri > Galaxiiformes > Galaxiidae > Aplochiton > Aplochiton taeniatus. Next base: position 14,937,998 of record CM030185.1, on the reverse strand, counting down.
GTCTGTCAGCAAAGCTCCAATTCAGTGTCTCGCTGTGTCACACTTAATTGATTGGCTAGGAGTTTCCCAACGGCACAACTTTCGATGATAGCCGGATAAGTTATGACACGCCTCTGCTTTGGGCACGACGGCTGTGTTGGGTAGATCGCACAATTATTTTTCTCGAATGTATTAGATTAGTAGGATGCTATTACTACTTCACACGTCTCCTTCCTCTTTGTGATTTGCTGTCCTCGTAATGAGAATTTACAATTTGTGGCGTCCACTTTGCTAATCAAGTAAAGGCAATATTTATTTATTTGTATAACTTATTTATTGTTTATGCTGTGCATTGGTTCCAGGCCAGTTTTCCATGGGTCAGCCATCCTGCTGAACCTAAGCACAACTTGTGCTGGAGCCCAGGCTCTCTACCAGATCTACACATCATAGGTCAATGGCATATCATCTGCTCTGATAGGCCAGCTAACCTTCATGCCCTATTGGATCCTCTGGCACGCATTCTTATATTGGGTTGGATTCTGCCTAGCATCAGTTAGTGATGCAGAGGTCTGACAAATGGGATTCATTATTCAACGGACCCTTCATTACTCCTTGTGTGTGTGTGTGTGTGTGTGTGTGTGTGTGTGTGTGTGTTTGTGTGCGTGCGCACGTGCACGTGTGTCTGTGTGTGTGTGTGTCTGTGAGTGTGTGGATTTTTGGGTGTGCGCACCAGTGGCCGTTGTCCGCCTCGACCGTTAGATATGTGTGTACGCCGTGAACGTGGGTGCGTGCGTTCACAAAGGCAGAGAGCAAGAGGGAGCAGGAATAGGGTTTGGTGGGAGAAGGCTCAGTATTGATCGAGCGGATACTGGGCAGCCGTGCTTGGTTGCACCTGACCCCAAGGATCAAGCACAGGGCGAAAGGGAACTGTGAACGTCAGAGCTCTGGCCGGACGTTCTCTTCCGCCTCGACGAGTCGGTTAGGGAACTACTTTTTTTTTCTTTCCCCAGTCATTTAAAGTCCCCGCTCCACTAATTCAGGTCACAGTTAACCAGACGGCGAGTCAGCCGTAGAGCTAGAGCGAGCAGAACGGACAGAGGCCCGCGGGCAAACAGGAGACGGTTTGCATTTTTATGAGTGCAGCCAACCTGTTGGCCCCCGCATGAATTGGAAGGAACATCTATGCATACAAAACATACTGCTAACATTTAGTTCTACAGTCCAATGACGTTGGAAGCTTTGTTTGCATCATTTCTTTCATACACTGTTTGGTCTCAGATATTTCATCCAGAGAGTAGTCCTGTAATGTTTGAGTCATCTTAGTGGTTGACGTTAATCTAGGTGACAGATGCTACACCTTTCTCTGCCCGTCTCTCTCTCATGCCTGGGGACGGTTCTTTACCTTAATCAGTGATGGCACCTCTCCTCTCCTCTCTTCTCCTCTCCTCTCCTCTCCTCTCCTCTCCTCTCCTCTCCTCTCCTCTCCTCTCCTCTCCTCTCCTCTCCTCTCCTCTCCTCTCTACAACCCACCTTGCATGTGTAAAACTCCTTACTGCTGTTCACTTCTCCGACAGACTCCCATCCATGCCTCCATTCATCCCCACGCCTGTCCCTTTCTCCATCCCTCCACCCTCCATCTCTCCATCCCAACCCTCCATCTCTCCATCCCCCCAACCCTCCATCTCTCCTTCGTTCTCTCCATCTCTCCATCCCTCCACCCTCCATCTCTCCATCCCAACCCTCCATCTCTCCATCCCCCCAACCCTCCATCTCTCCATCCCAACCCTCCATCTCTCCATCCCCCCAACCCTCCATCTCTCCATCCTTCTCTCCATCTCTCTCCTCATTCCTCAACCTGTCCCTCTCTCCATCCCTCCACCCCTCCACCCCTCCATCTCTCCATCCTCCCACCCCTCCATTCATCCACCCCTCTATCTCTCCATCCCTCTCTCCATCCCTCCACCCCTCCATCTCTCCATCATCCTCCCACCCCTCCATTCCCCCAACCCTCCATCTCTCCATCCCTTAGTCCATCCTCCCACCCCTCCATCCCTCTATCTCTCCATCCCTCTCTCCATCCTCCCACCCCTCCATTCCTCCACCCCTCCACCTCTCCATCCCTCCACCCCTTACTCCAACCCTCCACCCCTCCATCCATCTCTCCATCCCTCCACGACCCAATCCCTTACTCCATCCCTCCACGACCCAATCCCTTACTCCATCCCTCCACCCATCCATCCCTTACTCCATCCCTCCACCCATCCATCCCTTACTCCAACCCTCCATCCCTCCACCCATCCATCCCTTACTCCATCCCTCCACCCATCCATCCCTCTCAGCCCTCCATCTCTCCATCCCTCTCCCCCTCCCTCCACCAGCCACATCATTATCAGGTCTTCTGTGCTGCTGCCACAACAGCTGCCTGCTGTGCTTCATCACTGCGTCGACCTCCCATTAAACTGCAGCTTGATGCACTCTCATCAACGCAGTAAACCCATTATGATCTGGTGACAAGGGAACCAGCAGATGGGACTCCCCGGTTAAGAAAACAAACGTACCTGACAGCCCGCCCCCCCCCCCCCCTCAAATCTCATAGATGTCTAATGATAGCTGCCAGTGTCCTGGTTGTCCTTGGCACATTGTTTCTTTTTTCTCTCACAGGAGGCCTGGTTGGGGCGCTGTGCTGCCATTGTCTTGTTTATTTGAAAGGACAATCAGGCAAAGTGTTGAATGAGCTTTAGATCGCTGGCGACTCGCCGTTCGTGCTGGCCCATCGCCAGTCGGGGTGCAACAACCCCCACACCCCGCCCCGCCCCCCCCCCCCCCCCCACGCCAGATCCCGATTAAAACCGTTTAAACCCAGATGACATCTGATCAGATACTGCTAATAGTCTGTGTGTGCTGTATTTCAACTCATTGGTATCAAAATCAAACACCCCCCATCTCCCCCTGGGTGATGATCTAATGAGCCGCCTGACTGCCAGGGCGCCTGATTATTCATCGGCGTGACAAATAGGAGCCTCGCCTCCTTCAGTCCGGTTGTGTTTATGTAGGGCCGGCCATCTGGCCCCCAGCGTTGGCCCTGAAACAGTCCCCCAGTGGCTGGACTGGCCCCGTTAGTGTGACAAGCAGCCTGTTTGATTGGACTGGCTGGCGTTCACACATACAGTATCCAACGGGCCGCGATTTGTTGTGCATAATTAACAGCTGCATCTGTTTCTCGATCGCACCGGGGGCCATTTCAGTTTGGATGGAGCCGCTGTGGCACCCTGGAAGAATGTGTTTATCAAGACTAAGGGGGGGTGTGTGTGTGTGTGTGTGTGGGGGGGGGGGGTCCAAGGGACCCTCGGGAGACGGTCAAAGGCCACTCTGAGGCAGCAGGAGAACAGTTGATAAGGGGTCTCAGGAGTCAGGGAATGTCTGGAACATCATGGATTTAAATGTTTGGAAACAAGCTGGGAAAGTTAGATCAGCGCTTGATCAAATATTTAATTCTATTTGTTTTTGTCAACCCTGACTAAACATTTTGCTACACATTGGGTTGTCCACTTTGCAACAAACAACATGACTACTTAGTCTATTGTATAGTGCCGTCTGTTAATTAGGTTGATCAATGAATTTCGATTCCAACACAACCTTACTTTTACATTTCGAGGCATTACAACTGCCTTTAAAAATTCCAAAAAGGAGTTTGATTTATTTTTACACACTGAAAAAGTTATGAAAAGTCATAGGGAACTTAAGGAATTCTGAAAGTGTTTCAAAGGGAAAAGCTTGGTTGGAAAAACAAAGCGGTGTCACTAGGGAAAGCATTAGCTTCACTTCCAGTCATTGCACTGGGACTTACTTTAACTACTTACTGTGTGTGTGTGTGTGTGTGTGTGTGTGTGTGTGTGTGTGTGTGTGTGTGTGTGTGTGTGTGTGTGTGTGTGTGTGTGTGCTTGCATCTATGTGTGCACACACGGTTCACTTTTTATGTTTGTACACATCCGGTGGGCCGTGGGTGTTGGAGAGTGCCCAGTAATATGCGCTTTTTAACTTGGGGTTGACATTTGAGTGACACACACACACACACACACACACAAGAACACACACACACACACACACACAAGTGCACACACACAGTCAGACACACACACACACACACGTATGGAAATTGTGCTGTGTCCGTACGCCACTCAAGCCTGGCCGTGCTCAGTGACGATGAGAAGGGTGGCAGGTGAAGAACCTGAGAGCTGCTGTTTCTCACCCACCGTTAGCTTCAGTGTCCGCTGGCATCAGTCTTCTCTGCCTCCCTCCCTCCCTCTTTCTCTCCCTCTCACCTCCCTCTTTCCCCCCCTCCCCCCTCCCTCTCACCTCCCTCTTTCCCTCCCTCCATCCTTCCCTCCCTCCCTGCCTCTTTCCCTCCTTCCCTCCCTCTCTCCTATCCTCCCTGCCTTCTGAGCCTCAGAAACTTCCATCCTACTCCTCAGCCCACCTACCCCAATCCCTTTTATTTTATCCTCCCCCTCTCCCTGTTGAGCCGACCTGTCCACCATTTCACCCTTTTGACGCACATACAAGCGAGTGCACGGACACACACACACACACACACACACACACACTTAGAGAATGATCCGTGTGTGGCTTGGCACAGCCAGACCCCAGCGACCTCCCCTGCCGGGCCATCTCAGTCTGTGGGCAAAACACAGTCGTCGGATGGCATCCAGTGAATCGTGGTATAAGGGTACATCTTTTTCTGATGCTGTCCAGCCTCCTCCTAAGTATGGGCTGGGTGCCTGGACTGACCCCATGGTACAGGATGGAGGGCCAGGCGGACAGCTTGGACATCAGGTCCAATCCCCTCATGTGGGCCCCAAAGATGGGCTATGTGGAGAGGACGCTGGCTCAATGGATCTCCTACACGGCAGGAGGAAGTGGGACACAGACAGAGGGAGGGAGAAAGAGAGCACAAGCGAGAGAGAGAGAAATAAATAAAGAACAGAGAGACGGAGAGAAGAGAAGAAATAGAAGAAAGAGAAGGATGGAGAGCCAGAGTGAAAAAGGGCTGAACAGAAAAAGGGGACACGGCGTAAGCTGGAAGGAGAAAGCAAGGGAGCTACAGATGGAAAGAGAGAGAGAGAACGCGAGGGAGGGAAAGGGATAGATGGAGGGAGGGAGGTGAAGTCAGTTCTATAGAGAGCGCAGAGCCCAGATTAGTGTCTCCCTGAGCTGACCCGCCGGCCATCAGAACTCCTGATTAGATCCTGGAAGAGCTGCATGTCACAAACAGCATCAGGGGGGGAAAGAAAACATGTCACACGCATACTGTGTCACAAGCACGCAGACACACACACACACACACACACACACACACACACACACACACACACACACACACACAGAGAACACGAGTCCACGTACTCTGCCACTTGCACAAAAAATGGCGTGCGTGACGTCCCATAAACCCAATCTCACAAGGAACACAAACATGCACACACACACACACACACACACACACACACACACACGTGCAGACATGCATGCACGTACAAAGACATGCGCTCAAGACAAACTTCACACACACGCACACGCACACACACACACAGAATCTGCGGAAAACCTCACTAAGGGACATGCCAACTAAAATTGTTTCATAAATGGATGATGTCTTTATTGAGAGCTTTGGTTTACTTGGTAGCTGACTATGAGTCAATTTCCTCGGCCTGACTGTAGATCAGTGGAGGGCGCGTGGTCCTTTAGAGTCCTTCTCTCCTATATTATAGATTACTGCTCCCTAAAGACCTATAAGGCGCTCAGTGCCTTTTTATGGCCACAATGTAAATGGAGGAAATAGACTCGGGGGGGATAACTGAGCTTTTGCACGGAGATCAAAACTGATCAAGTATTATTGTGAAGTATTAATAATACTTACTTTGGTATTAAGAAACACCAGAGGATTCTACTCAACAGGCCCGTCCTCTCCAAGATTACATGCACGTTGATAGTTTATGTGCTCTGAATTGCCTTTCGTGACCTGTTTTCTGTGTTCCAGCTGCGGACTCTGTCCGCCGGGGCGTTTTACCCGTTAAACCGCATCCAATTTTACTCCTCATTTATGAAACAAGCACTAACAACAAGCTCCGTGATATATTTAGGCCTTTAGTACACTGTTAATAATGTTGCTCCTCTGTGCAAAAACAGACTTTTTTCTGTCAGGAGGACCGACTGACCGCTCTGCCGTGGCCGCATGTTTTTCTTCCTGTGCGGTGAAAGTGATCCGCCGAGTCTAGCTAAGCCTCTTAAATGAGGGATCATAGAAACAGAATACAGTTGACGGGACTTGCCAGTTCCCTGTATAACATTCTCTCATTTGCGCATAAAACTAAGCCAACGGTAAAAAAAAAAAGAAAAGGGCTGTGTCTTTTTTTTGTTTTTGTGTGTTTGAGAACCGCCCGGTTAGCTAATGTCAGGCGTCACGTTATCGATGTATGCGTTGTCCATTTTAAAATATCTATTTCTATGTGAGCGGACCTCCAGGGATCAAAGTGTATTTCTTGATCCGCCTCTGAAATGAGGAAAAGTTTTATGTTCATGACCCCCAAGTTGTGCAGGCAAGGCTAAGATTCTAGATAACCCATTCCCCCAGAGCCCAACCAGGGCGGCCTGGGAGCAGAGGGCACTCTGTTGGGCAGGAGACCAAGGAGTTACTGCCCGAGCATCTGTTTTTATTGTGAACTGGCTGTAAAGAAATACTAAGAAGGAGAAGCTATTGTATGTATGAAGTTAGACAAACTTCCTTAAAACAATTTGAACAAAAGATTTGTGTTCAACAATCACCCAAAGTGTGTCCCATCCATAAAAACATGGTTATCAATTTACCAACGACACCATACTTTCCACCGTCAGTGCTGTGGAATGACGTTGTCGTGCACTGAAAACAGCGTTTTGCCTTCTTCATCTTTCCCCTCTCCCCGTCTTTCCCCTCTCCCCGTCTTTCCCCTCTCCCCGTCTTTCCCCTCTCCCCGTCTTTCCCCTCTCCCCGTCTTTCCCCTCTCCCCGTCTTTCCCCGCAGAGCGACCGTGAGGAAAGGCGTGACGTTCCGCACGGCGACGCCCAGCAACTCCCTGCTCTGGGACATCACCCTGGACATGGGAGGGGACGGCGTCGTCGCTGTCGCCTGCCAGAGGAAGTCGCCCGCGGCGGGCAAAAGGCAAGGCACACGCCCTCCTCCCCCGCCTGCTACACTGTCTCTGTAGAGCGTCGGCCATTTTGCGTGGTGGAATGATCGCCTTCTGAACGTTGAGTGTATGGGGGCTCACTTCAGTGAGCGAGTTGAGTGAGAAAGCGAGAAAGTTTCTAACCTCTTCACTTGGTGGTGCTACGGGGATACATTTAGCTGACGTGGCACCTTTTTCTCCTTTGCCTAATCAACTCGGGGGCTTAGTGGCAAAGCTTTAGTAAATCTGTCCCCCGAGACAGAGAGACGCAGAGACACGGAGAGACACAGAGAGGAAAAGAGAGACACGGAGAGGAAAAGAGAGTCACAGAGAGAGACAGAGAGGAAAAGAGAGTCACAGAGAGAGACAGAGAGATGCAATAGGACGCGCACACACACACACACACACACAGAGAGAGAGAGAGAGAGAGAGAGAGAGAGAGAGAGAGAGAGAGAGAGAGAGAGAGAGAGAGAGAGAGAGAGAGTGACAGACACAGAGAGAGAGAGAGAGAGCTGACCTCCTCATTATTAGGCTGACATTATATCCTTATTTTTGTTGTTTTGCCCTTTTTGTTGAAGATTAGTCCATTGTTTACCCAAACCTGTTTTTTTTTTATTTTTTTGTGTTCGGTCGTCCAGCTAATCCGTTTTTAAATGCAGCAGAACTTTCCAACCCCCCACCCCAAATACTTAGGGGATGCCTAATGTCACACCACTTAGGGGAATTTTCAGAGACTTTGTCTCACCAGCTCTCCCTCACAGCCCCAGTAAGCTCTGGATGTTTACTGTATGTGTGCCACTAGATCTGGATAAAGACATTTAAGGCATCTGCGACAATAGGATGCTGTTGGTTCTTCCCTCTTAAGACGGCTACTTAGCGAGAGTGCTGTCCTTTTTCATAATCTGGGGGGGGTTGGGGGGGTACGTCGCGGCCGCTCCATCACAGGCACAGAAGCGGACAGAAGGCTATAATGGCGCCCCCCCCCGATGGGGGCCAGGGGGATAGGGTTGGGATCTCTCCCTATCCCAGATTAAAATCAAAATCAACATATCTGTGTTAATGTATACTTAAGGGGATATAGCCACATTTTGTTAAATCCAAACCCATCTTGTTGCGGTACGGGCCTGGAAGTCTGTTATGTTAAGTTTGGCCTTAGCCATCTTTGCCATATGCTAAGATTATTCAATTACGACGACAACGATCTCCGTCTCTCTGTACGACTTTACATATGGCGCACGGAATCAGGGTGCTCGAAAAGAGTGGCGGCTGAAGGAACGAGCTAATGGAAGGCTTTATGGCTGTGTTTTTAATGGACCACCATCGGTAATGACACGTTTCAGAAGATTTGAAAGTTGGACTTGGATGCCTAGCAACGCAGTCAGTCGTTGATGTGGAACGAGAGCGGTAGGCGATCTCTTCTTTGTCTGAAGGAAAAAAAGGAAAGTCTTTGAAGGTGTTGACACAGTCTGTGTGTGTGTCTCTGCCCTTACTCAGAAGTGGGTTCAAACCGTGAAATAATGGGTTTTGTCCTGAAACGACCAGGTCCAGACTTGCTTACGACCTCATTGCTCGATGTGGAGCACCTGTGTGTGTTTTCTTTTTCTTACTTCCTCACAGGTGTGGTAGGTTTCTCCATATCGTGGACAATCAGATAGTGGTCTTTCAAAAGAAAGCATTCGGAAGCTTTTTAATGCGCAGGTAAAGGACTCGGGCCCTTACATGCATTGCTGACGTGTGGAGATGTTAGTCCTACTCTTGGTACATCGATCCCTTCTTTACATTCAGAGGCGAAAACATGTCTCGTTAATTTGCTTAAAACCCGACACATCGACACATCCTTTTCTCTTAACGTGTGTTTCCCGTTAGACCATGATTTCTCCAAATCTTAGACTCTTGCTAAAGCAAACAACTGTCAGATAGTGGCGTTTCAAAATAGATCATTCCGAAGCTTTTGAATGCGCAGTAAAAGGATACAGGCTAGCTTTCTCCTCTTAACTCACTGGGTGCGCTTTGCAATCTATGGCTGGCCCAGCGAGGGGCAGTGTACGATTCAGATCTCGGCCGTGACAATAATGAATTATTTGGAGGCCCTGGTAATCCTGCCCCCACGTTGTTCATTCCGTCGTCCAGTTCCAGTGTCAGACGTTGGGTCTCACCTCCCTGTCTGTCCGGGCGGCCCTAGTCGCCTCTAAGCTGTTCGGAGCTTGAAAAGCTGTGCGGCTCCTGAAAGATTCAAAGGCTTAGAGCTGATCCCGAGTCCTGTTCAACGTATTACTGTTCGACGTGGACATTCAGAGGATACTGCCTCTCAAACAACAGGAGAGCCGGTGTTCCGTTTTTTTTCCCGACGGGACGGCGACGTCAAGTATGGATAGGTTTCACCTCAGGGATATTTGTCCAGCGTTAATCCTTTGTCTCCTCCACACAACGTCAAATCTCTTAGGCTCGTTAGGTGTTCCGCCCCACTCCAGCATTCCTGCTGTACCTGACATAAGCACCCTCCTGTCACGGCATGCAGATGGTGCATGAAATCGAGCACTTAAGGAAAATTCTTTCATATAATAATCCCGGCACAGGCCAATGACTGTAGCAGACAATTCATTCGTAATTGAAAATAATAAATGGACACAATTGAGCATTAAAATGTATTTTTATTTATGAGGAAAGAGTACTATTTCATCACCGTGAAACGGTTTTGAATCATACCGGCCCCTGAATGTCCGTCCTATTTCAAAATATATTGACTATAAAGATGAACTGTTACCATGGACTGAATCGTTGTTACATTTTTACAACTATTTAACAACTGGTCGGTCAGATCCCCCATGGACTTTGGGTGGACTCTGTCTAACGGTGATTCATTGGTCCCACACAGGGTGTTCTGTGCGTCTCCAAGAGGGAGGCTTTCCATCGTAGCGCAAAAAATAAATTACATACAAAAAAAACGCTGCGTGTTTACTCTGTTGGCAGGCCTTCTGTTGTCACTGGGATTAGTACTGCTGTGCCTGTGCCCGTGCGTGCGTGTGTGTGTGTGCGTGTGTGTGCGTGTGTGTGCGTGTGTGTGTGTGTGTGTGTGTGTGTGTGTGTGTGTGTGTGTGTGTGTGTGTGTGTGTGTGTGTGTGTATGTGGGTAGGAGGGGGGCTGGTTATGTGCGATTACCCAGGCCTTTGCTATGCTATGCTGTGCGTTAGCTTGCTTTACACTGAGGAGGCGGCGAATAATCAAATGTTTTTATACACACTCATTAACTCAATAAATAATAAATGAACACACAGAAGCGTAACCTCAAATAGTAAAGCCTGGTCTTTTTTCTTTCATTACCTAAAATGTATTTACGCCACCAAAGACCAGGTGTGATGATCTATGATTAACTGACAGTTTTTTTTTTATATGAGCATTCATAATCTCTCACAGGTTAGAAGGTGTTATGCATTTGAACAGTCTCTCTCTCTCGCTTGCTCCCTCTCTCTATCACGAATCCCCCCCCCCCCCCCCGCCTCCTCCTCCTCCGTCCCTCAGGCCAGACAGCAGCCTCCTGGAGGTGCTTCAGATGGACTTTGTGGTGGAGGAGCTGAGCAGTCCCCTGGACAGCCAGGTGCTGGTCTGGAAGCTGGAGCTGCCCCTGGGCCTGGGGGAGGGGCTGAAGACCGAGGGGGCCATGCGCATCTACACCACCCAGAGGGACTTTGTGGGCCTCGCCCCCCTCATCATGGTGGGCCAAGATACACGGCGGATATGAAAGAAAGAAATATCCCAACACTCCTGTGTGGGTGTGTGTGTGTGCATGTATATATATATATATATATATATATATATATATATATATATGCTGTGTGTGTACATGTATACATGTGTATATATATACACTTTGTGTGTATATATATATATGTATGCTGTGTGTGTGTGTACATGTATACATGTGTATATATATATACTTTGTGTGTATATATATATATGTATGCTGTGTGTGTGTGTACATGTATATATGTGTATATATATATACTTTGTGTGTATATATATATATGGATGCTGTGTGTGTGTACATGTGTATATATATATATATTTTTTTTTTTATATATATATATATATATACACTGTATGTTATGTGTGCGTGTGTATATATATATATATACAGTACTGTGAATACGTTTTAAGCAGGTGTTAAAGAATGCTGGCAAAAATTGAGTGGTCACAGCAAATATTGATTTGATTTAGATTGTTCATTTGTTCATTCACTTTGCATTTAGTTAATTGATAAAAACAAACTATTAACACATCGATTTTTGAAATGTGTATATGTGGTGTTAATGTGCGGTAACTACAACATGATTCTAGCACCTCTCTACTTTTTTTTTCTTAATCCAGATATTTCTAGTCATGAGACCTCATTTGCATTTAATCCATGACATCCTTTTTGATCGGCCTATATAAAAGAGCTATTTTCATTACAGTGTCACATCTGGCCTTTGTTGTGGTGCTGTACCGCTTAAGCTACCATTATTTGCGCGACACACATCTACTCTCTAGTAAGTGTGACCTCACTAAAACCCACACTATGAATCCTAAAGATTAATAACTAAAAGACATAAATGAAAGAGATGGCCTATATGGCTTTTTTTCCCTTCTTTTTTTATTGCACATTAACAAACGTTCCGCTAATTTAATAATAATAATTCATTCATTCATTATTTACATAGCGCTTTTCTAAGACCCAAAGACGCTTTACAGAAAAAGAATAAGACAATAATGCTCAGACGAAGAGCAACACACTAGAGTACAACAGACACACTAGAGTACAACAGACACACTAGAGTACAACAGACACACTAGACTACAACAGACACACTAGAGTACAACAGACACACTAGAGTACAACAGACACACTAGAGTACAACAGATGCCAGGTTTAACCCGCAAGACATATTTCCTACAAGTCTGTAATTCCTGTCCTTTCATAGAAAAACACGTGTGAAAATAACCTCGCTGGACACAGTATCTTGCTTCCTGTGATTACAAAGCGGTGAAGGACACACATGTTAACCACGTAACTGAGTCAGGGGCTGTCAACTGGAGGGGAATTGTGGAACTGGAGAGGATTCACACCCCCAAAGAGGAACTGTCTCGTTCAGTTCTCCCATTTCTCTTTCTCGTCCTCCTCTTCTGAGCCACAAACCGCCCCGATGTTTTAGTTCTTGGTCCTCTCTCGCCCACGCCTGCTTGTGCTCGTCTCCACCCAGGACACAGAGGTGTTAAACACGGCCATACTGACGGGGAAGAAGGTGGTCCTGCCCGTCAGAACGGTGGCTGTGGAGGAAGACGGCCTGGTCACGGACGTGTCTGACTACACCGACTGTGTCTCCTCCGACGAGGACGTCCTCAAGGTGCTCCACAGGTTTTTAGTATTTCTAAATGGATGCCTATTTTTTATGAAATTAAAATATATATATATATATATATATATTCACAAGAGAATTTACAGGCAGCTTTAGGATACTGAATGAAAAACACACACTTACAATCATGCTGAACCAATATGGTAACCTTTTAAACAGTTTCCTTTGTTTTCTGTATTCTTTTTTTTTTGTTGAAGTTAGTTAGTCTTTATTTTGTATTTGATTAAGAATAGCCGTCATTGTCTCACAGTGAAATCTAGATTGACAGTGTTCTCAGCACCTTCACTAAAACGTCTCCCCAGAACATGTTTACCTCCTTAGCTGACAAGTCAGGTGTTTGTGAACTCACTGAAGTAATAAGTCTGACAAAAGTAGACTTTGTCTGACGTACGATCCTTAAACAACTGGATTGTTTAATTGAGAAGATGGAAGATTAGACTCACGCAGTGTTCAGAATTGCCTACCATGCGTCTTTGACAAACTAAATATGCCGGAAAACTTCTTCATGTTTGGTATGTTAAGAAGTCATAGTAGGCGATTCCGAACACAGAATTTGTCTGACGTACTACCCTCCAACAAGTGGGTTGTTTCATTGAGAATTGAGAATTGAATTCTTTAATTGAGAAGTGGAAGAAAAACCAAACTTTTTCCAGTTTAATCCCAGGCATCAGCGGTAGTGTGACAGGCTGGGTGCTGCAGAGGTTGCATCTACATGAACACTGCAGATGAAGTGTCCTGAGGTTATTTAAGGACAAAGCTCTTTGGGAGAGGACAGCGTGTAGAGAATGCCTGTATATTTGTGTCCTGTCGCTCTGCCCTAAGGCAGACAGACAGACAGACAGACAGGCAGACAGACATGTGGGTCGTTTTGAGTGGGTGTACAAGCTGGAAATGGAGGGAGTGAAAAAAAAGTTTCAGCAAAGTCACCTCTTTAACACTTCCTCTCTGTCTCGCTCTCACTCTCTCTCTGTCTGTCTGTCTGTCTGTCTCTCTCTCTCTCTCTCTCTCTCTCTCTCTCTCTCTCTCTCTCTCTCTCTCTCTCTCTCTCTCTCTCTCTGTCTGTCACCGTCGGTCTCACTCTATTTATCACTGCTTCCTGCCGGTCTCTGTACCCATCGATTTCGCCCTATTTATCTTCCTCTCTCTCTCTCTCTCTCTCTCATCACAAAGCAAATTGGGTGTTGGGCTACAGGGACATCTCCCATCGGCATAGTCACAGGAAGTTGCCTCATGAAAATGTATCCCGTAAATAAACCGCTTCCTGCTAAAAGCCCTCTCTGCCCTTTGTTTACCATTGGAACTACAAAAGTATTCTCCTCACGGTCGCCTTCAGTCACAGTTGGTCCCAGAGCTTTTGGCCCGAGGTCCGGCCGTTGGCATAAACAAACAGACAAACAATAGATTTGATACATAGCTGGATATTAGCTCAGCTGTGAGCACCATATCTCTGCATAGATAGTATTAGTGCCTTTCTGTCCGTGAACAATCAGGGGTTTAGCGTAAACATCAGATTATCTCACTAAATTGTTGCGTTAGGATTACTGAAATATAATGATTTTATAATCATCAGTAGATTTATAAAAAAACAAAGCTTCACGCAATACAGTCTCATAACAGCAAGTTATGGAGAGCAAGCTTTATTTAGACGGGGGGGGGGGGGGGGTCTCTTAAGTGTTAGGTTTTTAGTGTGGAGTTGAAACACCAAAAACAAACCATTAACTTCAATTTGATTTGGATTTTATTTCTACAGCCATATGCTTTGAATGTGCAGGTTGAATATCAGCTCTTAGATCAGCTGTAATTCATAAACCAACCGTCAATATGATGCAACTTTTTCTCAACTTAACCTAGACTTCATTATCCTCAAATGTGGCCTACTTTCTGATAACCTTTCTCGCCCGTTTGATTTCCTATTTTAATAAGATCACTCCACCTGTCAGAAAGTTGTCGTGTGAATCGAAGCAAAAGCTGAACTCGAGTTAAATTTACCTAGAAGAAAACTTTTCAACAGCAACGTCTATCTTTTATATTGCCAGAAGTGATGAAAGATAAACCGCATATCAAATAAAAGGTACATTCTATCACTACGTCAACAAAACCATGTCAGTTATATTTTGTCACACCGCATGCTATGTTGAAGTGCAATGGGATCAGAACTTCACTGAACAACTGATTTTGAAGTATCTCTTTATACAGTTTTTTAAAATGATTATTCCTCTATACAAACATAGCTGGATGTGTATGAAACACATATTTTCTCTGAAACTAGAACACAGAAGTTTAGCCTTTTTTGATTAAGTGTATAGGGCTTCTGAAACGGTGGGGGTCTTTTTTTTTTTGCTGTGTGTGTTTTGGAAATAAAGCTCCATAGATGACAAAGCTGGAAAAACAATGAAGCAACGAAATCTCTCGAACTTCAAGAACTCTTGAGTCAGTGTTCAATCTTGATCAGTCTTCAGTATGTCAAATGTAAGTTTGGGTGAATATATAAATCTACTTTGGATGGAAAAACTTGGTTAACTAAATCAGGGACAACCAGTTCACAAATTTCCTCTATTTTTAGGTCTCCTATTAAAGATGCAAAGCCAAAACGATAGCAGCATAGTGCTAGAACGCCTCTTGAGGTTTTTTTTCTATGGTATGCATGGTTTGTTCTCACAGGAAGACACTTAAGTCATACATGCATGGCATTCTTCCTTCTGCTCTCTTCTCTTTCCCTCTCTCCTCCTCCTCTTCTTGTGTAGCTTAATAACATCAGCCTGTTAAAACAATTATAATAGTCTTTACTTTATATTTCTCCTTCGCTCTCTTCTCCTTCCATCTCTTCTCCTCTTCTTCTGTAGCTAAACAACATCAATTATGAAGTGTTTCCTTCATGTTTCTCCTTCCCTCTCTCCTCCTCCTCTTCTCCTCCTCCAGGTGTCGGACAGGTGCGACTACGTGTTTGTGAACGGGAAAGAGACGAAGGGCAAGGTGAAGATGACGGTGAACTTCACCTACAGCTACCTGGTGGCCCAGCTGGAGCTCAACGTGTGGATCCCCCGGCTGCCCCTCCAGATCGAGGTGTCCGACACGGAGCTCAGCCAGATCAAGGGCTGGAGGGTGCCCATCGTCACCTCCAAGAAGTAAGAAGCACCACCTAGAGTGCCATGTGCTACCCATCTGGCTCGTGTGTATGTGGGAGGGAGAGCGATGTAGAGAGAATGTGTGTGTGCGTGTGTGAGTGTGTGTGTGTGTGAGGGAGAGAGAGAGAGAGAGAGAGAGAGAGAGAGAGAGAGAGAGAGAGAGAGAGAGAGGGGTACAGGAGTACAGAAACATTGTTCTCTATAATTGTTCTCAGTATCTGTAGCACTTACGGTAGCCTTGGCGACAGTAAGTGCTATAGTTCCAAAGTAACTTATTTCTGCTCTTTTAATATCATTACCTAACGTGTGTCACAATAAGTTATGGTGATCCAATTAGTCCACGAGAGGCTGCTTGGATCAAAGTGCAGGGGGGCAAAATGTGTGTTTCTGGTGTGAGTGATAAAGTGGGAGAGAGAAACAGGTTCATTGCATGTGTGTGTGTGTGTGTGTGTGTGTGTGTGTGTTGGGGGGGGGGGGTATATGTGTTTGTTTGTGTGTGTGTGTCTGGTGTGAGTGCCATAGCAAGGACAAGAGAAGGAAAGAGATACAGATGTGACTATTTAACGTGTGTGTGTGTGTGTGTGTGTGTGTGTGTGTGTGACAGGTGAAGGAGTTCAACGTGTGGGAAGGACTGTGGCATTACCTAACGTGTGTCACAATAAGTTATGGTGATCCAATTAGTCCACGAGAGGCTGCTTGGATCAGAGAGCAAGGGGTCAGAATGTGTGTGTTCCTGGTGGGAGCGCTAAAGAGAGAAAGATGTGAGACAGTTCAGTGTGTGTGTGTGTGTGTGTGTGTGTGTGTGTGTGTGTGTGTGTGTGTGTGTGTGTGTGTGTGTGTCTGTGTTTCTACTGTGAGCGATGAAGAGGGAGAAACGGGTTCATTGTGTGTGTGTGTTTGCGCGTGTGTCACGTGCGAGTGCCACAGCGAGGCCTAGAGAGGGAAAGAGATACAGGTGTGACTATTCAACGTGTGTGTGTGTGTGTGTGTGTGTGTGTGTGTGTGTGTGTGCGTGCCCTTCGTGTCCATGTCCCCGGACCGTCTGAGGCAGACGTGCTTTCAAACCCGTGTCACGTGTTTCGTGTTGATTCCGCCTCGGTTCTTACTTCCAAACAATGCGTCAGGTTTTAGGTGACCCACTTGCGTGTTCCGCGCTCATCTCCCTGAGAACATTTCCAAAACACATGAGTCAGCGTCCCACTGCCGTTCGTTATTCAAAGAAGCCTCTCGGAGCAGACGCACATAAACAGCTCTGGCAGACATTCCAAGTTCTTTTCCTCGGTTTCACGTGGATATTTGGGGCGGCGGGAAAGACTATAGATATATGAGGGGCATTTCAACAGAGTGGCATGAAACGCGATTTGAACCCACAAAACCGTGCGGCGGAGCCACAGGTATCCCCAGGTTGGCATGGCAGACTATTCAGCCAACGGAGCACCAAACCATGGCTCTCCTTTCAACCCCTTTTGATATGTTCTTCTAATCCCGGACCCGGCTGGAACGGCACGTCAAACACGAGATGCGTCCGGCGGCAGGCCTTCTAACTCTCTCTCGTACCCGAGGCCCCCCCAAACCCCCGAGCCCCCCCCACCCCCACCCCCACCGTGCGCTCACGTCCTCTCTCCGTCCCTAATCCCAGGCCCAGCTGGAACAGCGAGGAGGACGACGGCGACCGCAAAGGCATCAAAGGCTGCATGCTCCAGTTCCAGCACGCCCTGGTGCGGGTGTTCACGCACTTCACCGCCGATCAGGCGGACCCGCGCGACCCGGAGGCCTGCTTCCTGGGCTCCGACTGGCAGGTGGACGTCACGCGGCTGGTGCGTTACTTCCTGAAGGTGGAGGACCCCCGCGTCGCTCGGCTGCAGGCCGGGAGGGTGCTCTCCGGACGGGACGTGGGGACCACATCGGTCCTGGTGGGTAACCGGTCCAACAGCTCGGTCACAATAGTGAGCTTGAAGTTTCTGTGCTGGGTGTATATTTCGATACTGCATAGTGTTGTATACTAGGTGCACACTGTAGAGTTTGTATGTGTTTTGTATTGACTTCAAATGTATAGTACGAGCCACGGCATATATTGCAGCTGGCAGTTTGTCTCAAAGACATTCGGCTGTCAGTGGAACAATCGATTGGACCCATCTTTTCCTAAATGGAGTTGTTCATTCTCGAGCGTCTGTTGGTTTCCGTCCAGGTGTTCTCCCCTCTCTCAGACACCATTTTGGGGCAGAAGACCGTCACGGTGGTGGACGACAAAGTGACCATCACAGAGCTGGGGGTGCAGCTGGTCACCGGCCTCTCCCTCTCCCTGCAGCTCAGCCCGGGCAGCAACAGGGCCGTCCTCGCCACGGCAACCACCCAGGAAGTGCTGCAGAGCCCCAAACAGGTACCACTTCTTTGTGTCTTGAAAAGGCGTTTAACGCATGTTGCAACGTGGTGATTGGATTGGCTACATGGATTCACACAAAAATAGGACACACATATGCACGGTTTATAGAACTGACTGAAAACAGACTCGGCCCACTCAAAGGGATTTGCAACGGTTTCAGTTTTGAAGGTTTTGCCCACTTCAAAATAAATCCTTCCTGCGTCTCCCGAAACAGTTCTCTCACAGTGACCTACCGCTGCCTGTGCGCCCCCTCCCCATCTCCCAGGAGGCGGTGGTGAGCTCCTGGCTCCAGTTCAGCGACGGCTCCCTGACCCCCCTGGAGGTGTACGACCCGGCCTCCTTCCGGCTGACGGTCACCTCGCTGGACGAGGGCGTGGTCTCCGTGCAGGGCTCGCCCTCGGTGGCGGTGGTGGCCGTGGGCGAGGGCCAGGGCGTGCTGGTCCGCGCCGAGATGACCATCTGCCAGGTGTGCCAGAAGACCAAGCGCAAGAGCACGCTGGCCGTGGGCACCGGTAGCCTCCGGGTCAAGTTCCCCGCCAGGGGCCCGAGTTCGGACAGCGGCAACGGCAGCGCGGACAGCGTCGGGAGCAACAACAGCAGCCCGAGGTAAAAAATAAACGGCTCAAAACCGAAGCGCTACTCCCATTTCATTGGAATGGTACCTCTATCCTATATGTATTTTATACTTGTCTACATCCACACAAGCCTTTGAATGAGCAGAGTGGCTATTGTTTTGAATTTTAGTACTTAAAAAAGAACATCTCCGTCAGAGGGAATGACCTTTGCAATGACCTTATTGGTTGTCCTCACTTCCTGCTCGTCCACCAGCGGAGGCGGTGTCAACAAGGACAGCAGCAGTGACTATGGCAACGACGGCGAGGAGCTGGACCTGGAGAGCAAGCAGCAGCAGCAGCCCCCCCCGCGGGACCCCCGGCCCGGCGGGCCCGACCAGCGCGAGGAGAGCGCCCTGCTGAAGCGCACCACCACCGTGAAGTCCGCGCCGCCCGTCGGCGGCAGTCTGGGGGGCGTGGGCAAGAACCGGGACGCGGGGGCCGCCTCCGACGCGGCCAGGAGGCCCGGCCTCCCGCGGGGGGACAGCGTGGGGGTGGGGGAGCCGGGCGGCGTGGTGTTCGCCAGCACCGTCAAGCCCCCGGGGAACCTGGTCAACCTCAACAACCCCGCCTCCGGAGCGGAGGTGCCCGGAGGAGGAGGAGGAGGTGGAGGAGGAGGAGACGGCGGCGGCGTGGAGGTGGAGGAGGACATGCTGGCCGGCCGGCCTCTGACCGACCTGGAGATCGGCATGTACGCCCTGCTGGCCGTCTTCTGCCTGGCCATCCTGGTGTTCCTGGTCAACTGCGTGTCGTACGTGGTGAAGTTCCGGCACAAGAAGCCGCCGTCGCACGGCCAGGAGCCCGCCGGCCACCGCCACGACTGGGTGTGGCTGGGCACCGACGCCGAGCTGGTGATGAACGTGCCGGGCAGCCCCATGTCGCGCGAGAACCCCCGCAGCGCCACCACGGTGATCGACATCGGGCCCGACAAGGCGGCCTCGCTGCCCAGGAGGCCCAGCTGCCTGGCGTCCGTCACCGACTCCCCCCTGGGGTGCGCGGGCAGGAGCAAGGCGCAGCGCTCCGATTCCATCCACTCGCCCACCAGCAAGAGGAAGCGGGTGCAGTTCACCACCTTCGCCTCTCTGGACAGGCAGCAGCAGCAGTCGCCGCCGCACATCTCGCCCAGGCAGAACGGCCACGCCGGGGGCATCCACTGGGTGGGGAGGCCGGACAACTGTCTGGAGGACAATGCAGTTCCCGTCTCAGAGCCTGAGAATCAGCGACAATGACAGCGGAAGGAGGGTTGCTCGCGTATAACAGGGGAAGGAGCAGAACGGACGGAACGCCCGCCTGGCTCCGTGGCAACTTGGCTCGGGAACACTTTAAAATGGCCGACGTTTAGTGTACTAGCCTGTTGTGGAGGGAAATACCACAAGGAAAAAGAGTTTCTCCTGGCTTTTATTTGATATGCAAAGTGACAGTGCGAAATGCCAATTTGGACCACTGATTTGCATAGGCATGCCGATTCTACTGATTTGCATACTGATTATTCACCTCTTGTGAGGAGAATGTGTTGTACTCTAAGTGATCACGGCTTGTTTAACCGCCCCCAGTGAGTGTAATATAGCCGTTGGCCTTTTCACACCGCAGTAACTGACTTTGTTGCGTCCGGGCCTGGATTATTCCCTTTCTCCGTACTTCCAGGAACTGTTGTGGGGATGCGGGGGGACCAGTGAACTGCGATCAGTTTGGTACTGCAGTTTGAAAACGCCTGATGTGGCTTTGATCACCTCAATGCCTTTTATTTTTTTTCGTCTGCCCTAGGAAAGAAGCGTAACAAACAGAAAATCCCTGTCGACTCTAGAAACACAAATTCTCTCTCTAGCGTACCACCTCCTTTTCCCCCTTTAATGACATGTAAAGGCCTTTGTACCTGTAAATATCGACTGATGTTGTCGCAAATATCAGAGACAATGGAAAAGTATTGTATTTGAGGGACGCCTCCTATTAACTATTTATTGACACTTTGTGGAGAGAGGGGAAGTTGGGACTCTTCTTTCAGCTCAGAGCTTATCACCAAAATGGCTGCCTGTGTTGCATGTGTGGGGAAACGTTTTACACTCACGTTGGAATTCCAACACACACTTTATAAGCAAAGCATCCAGAATGACATAGTTATGAGCCACTGTACCCAACAAGGGTAAGTCACCCTGAAAGTTGGTTTTCGATATGCAATGTGTGTACTTTTACTCTGTACAGTGTAGTTTCGTTAGATTTTTGACCATATGATATGAGTTTTCATTAAAAAAAACATGAGTGAATGACCTTGGTTACACCATAGCCTCGCGTAGTTATTGCAGTACGATTCGCAACCAATGTAACTTTTACTTTTCAAAAGAGACCCCAAACTTTCTGGACCTCTGACCCCCACCTCCCACCAGGTGCGGACAACTCTTTCTGACAAGAACTCCGACCACCCTTTTGTAACCTTTGCAACCAAATTGAGTTTTCAGAAGGCCTTTCGGATTGTGTGACCAAGCCTAACAGGCCAGGGACACTTCATCAAAAATGCATGTGTTATCAAAATCCAGTAGAAGTCGCCACTACAGTGTGGACATACTGCATTGGATGACAGCTGTCGGAGGACAAATTGGATACCTCTGGAGAAAGTCAACTGAATATATATGAGTAGGCCGATGCCGAGTAAAAATGTCCACCGTTACATACGGTGACTGTACTATACACGTCGCATACTAAACACTGATGAGTTTGAAAACACAAAAGAACAATCCAATGACAACAAAACTGAAGTATCTTACAGATTTTATGGGTTTTAATGAACACACAAAACCATAGGCATATACGATATTGTTTGCATAACCACTTAGTCAAATGACGATAAATAACAGTACAAGGTTCTTCATTTTCATACCCGAATGACCTGAATTAGAATCAATAATTAAATATATGAGCAGTAGCTCCTAGTCAAATGTGTTTAATTGTAACATTTATTACCAAAAAACCCCCAAATCTAATTGCAGAATACGTTGGTGCATCAACTTACAAAATATTATTGTCCTTAAATATCGTTCAGAAGATACATAGCCTTGGAAGCCTGAAAGTTTGAAAAGACAAATAAACAATAATAATAATAATAGTAGAACGGTACAGAAAACATGAATTATATTGCCCTTTTTTCTGCTTGAAAGAACGTAAGGCGCCAAGTAATGTTGAGTGCTACAGGTAGCCGGTTATGCTGCCGTACGTCACGTCACTGTGGTCGGGGTGGCAGTGTTTCCACGGTGACTCGGTGAATGTTGCATAGGTTTTACAAGACAACTTTCGGTGAATGTTGCATAGGTTTTACAAGACAACTTTCTGGGGTGACAGACAGTATTGTTGCGGTTACAATTACAGCAACAGCCTTTCCAAAGCTAGGGCAGAGTCCCTAGAGCTGTGTGTAAATCCTACAGGGCAGCGCTCTGCGAGAAGAACCTGCAACTATCAGAGCCTCTTAGTTTACACTTGTCTTATACCAGGCCTGGATTGTACTGGGTCTCTTGGATAAAGTAACCAGAAATTGTCAACTGTCAAAAGGTTTTAGGGGTGGCGGGGAAAGCCAACTTATCTGCCAAATCTGTTGAAAAAATGATCCTATCACAGCTTAAGTGGTCTTGTATTTATTCTACCTTGCCTTTAGAATTCCCTGAAATATAAGAACCTCATTTGAAGTAAGGCTGAATACAGAGAGTCTCAAGTTTTTCAAACTATGATTTCTATGTCGTTTTTTTTTTGTATCCGTTGTCCTGTGGTTAGAGCAGGGTTAGGACCAGTTTCTGGTAGGTCTCTCTCTCCTGGGCCAGGTTGTGATGTTTCTCCACGTAGTGCTTACCGTTGGCAACGACACGCTCCCTCAGCTCTTTATCAGAAAGCAGCCTCCGGGACTGGTGAACAAACTCCTGGATTGAAAAAAAGAATCAACATACACCAAGAGAATCTGCTAGAAGCAAAATAAAGTCTATAAAAGATTGACAATAATAAAATAAAAATAAAAAAAACTAAGAAGTAGAAGTAAATATGTGAGTTTTGGCATTCCTTTACTCTGATTGGCATTGTATTTCTACACAGAAGCATCCACATATAAATGTGTTTTTTTTGTTGTTTTTTTTTACCAAATAATTATAGCCATCATTTCAAATCACAAATCAAATGAAATCAACACATTTAAAATGACTTCTGAGATTTCAAATGTTCCATTCATGAGCCACATCTAAAACACTGACTGACCTGTGTGGGGCGGGGATTTGTTTGGTGAGTGTTAAATACGTGTTTAAAAACCAGCGTTGCGAAGCTAATCAATGAACACATCCGCGAGCTGTTCCAAATTAAGTCCTTGCCCTACAGCCCCCCTTTTTGCAGCCTAATACAAACAGCGGCCTCCTGTCCTCTCTCTCTGAAGGGACACCAAACACAAACACTTCAAACTTTTAACACCGCCGCACCCTCCCGCCAGCTGTCAGAGCGAGTTGGTCAAGCAATTAAAACCTCGCGTAACGCTGGCCGTCCTGAATCCTGAGCGCGGTCGGAGCTCCAGCCAGCTCAGAAGCAGCCATTGGGTGCTGGCCACGCCGCGAGGATGGAACGAGGAGAGTCCTGGGCTTGGGCTGGAGCCGCGTCTGATCCAGCACGGCCAGTCAGTGTGCCGCTAGCTCCAAATTCAGATTTCCCCAAGCCAAACAGGATGCGATTACAGAGATTTCAAAC
>CM030185.1:14909604-14912104 GCA_017639675.1 Aplochiton taeniatus | reverse complement strand
GAATAGAGCAAGATGATCTGACAAGCGCTTGACGGACAGAATGGCTCCTGCGCTGGTCACACAGCGAGGTGGAAAATGTGTAAGGGGGCAAAATTGGAGTGGAAATAACCCTGTGCCTCCAACGAGTTCTGCCTTATATACATATACTGCTTTGACACAGTTAAATATGTATGGCCTGTGTGTTATGATTTATGGATGAGTTTGTGGGCGGGTGGTGTTGCGAGTAAATAGACAGTGATTTTCACTCAGCAGAACCGCATGCAGCTAAACTGGACTGAGCCCGATTGGTTTGGAAATTTAGATCCTGTCCACATTTTTGTGTGGGGGGGGGGGGGGGGGGGTCAAGTCCAGCCGAAGGCCTGTTGTAAACCATTTCCACCCCGGCCTCATGCTCTTTCGGAAAACCGATTTATTTTCTCTCGATTCAGAATGTTAAAAAGGATATGAATATGAATAGCCTATCACCGAAGGCGAATATCCTATCGCTGGAGGGCTCACCTCCAAAATGGCTGCCGACATGCCCTCGGAGACGGAGCTGTTGACCACGGCAACGGACCTCGACATGGCCGCGTGGAGCTCCTCTTGGTTCCTCTCTTGGGCCAGGAACACGCCAGGTGATCTAGAAAGGCACACGGCCGGACAGAAAAGCAGAAGTGTCTTGGTAAACTGTACTAGCAGAGGGAGTAGAACGCTGAAGGACCTAAGATGCAAAAGGACGATTTGGAACCAGGAATATAATATGTAAGCTGACCGCTGCTGGCCACTGTCGTATATGAAATGTGAAAAGGTTTGTCCCTTCTGTTACTTTTATATCTATGGGACGAGCGTGACTCAGGGCTTATTGAGGCATGAGTGATTTAGAGTGGCTCTGACAGGGGCTAGTGCACGGGGTACTCTCTCTCTCTCTCTCTCTCTCTCTCTCTCTCTCTCTCTCTCTCTCTGTGTGTGTGTGTGAACGCGACATAATCCAGGACTCCAGGTAAACCCTCCACAGTCATTTCTCCGCCTCGACCCCTGTCTACCGAGGCAAAACAAACAACCTTTTCCGGGAGCCACTGACACAGGTGTTCAGCTACAACCGTCTGACGTGGGGGGGGGGGGGTCTTAAAGAGTTAACGCCCTCTCGCTGGATTTGCATTCTGCTAACATGCCGGTGGATGTAAGTTAGGTTTGTTTATTCTGCTCTCCTATGCCACCAGGGGGTAAAGACAGAGATAGGCGGCGGCGGCGGCAGGGGCAAAGGCATTAACAGAGACAGCGAGACTCAGAGTCTCTGAGGGGACGCAGCTCAACATCACTTTAGCGGGTCTGGAACAAGACTGCTAATACCCAGCGAAAGGATGTTTGTTTTGTTTTTACCTTTTAGCAACGGCTTCCACTTCCACCGTAAACACGGGATCAATCTGATAATAATAATAATGAAAAAAGATCAGACAGAAGGAAAATAAATTGGAAATCATGAATGAGTTGCAACAGTTTTACATCCAGACTAGATGATGACCTGTAGATAAAAAGTAGTATTACAGTATTATATAGTAGCATAACAACATGAACGTAAATATAGAATATAAAAATGATAATAATAATCTGATGGTTTATGGGAACTTTGCACCAAATAGGATCAGTGGTTCAGAGATCAATTTGACTATCCAATCCTATTCTGTGACGGGTACTGATCACATGTCAATACCGTTGATGTGTGACCGGGGCCTCATGATATGATGGCAATCCTCAACGAGGACCGCCACATAAAACAATAGTCTGGCTCATCATTTTCAACATGGCCGAATCATCCCTTTTAAAATCCCCTATTTTGCGGAGATTGGGGTCAGGGAGGGGACGGAGGCTCAATCTGATGAATTGTGATGTGGGATTTGTGTGCATTAGCCTCCCAGCCTACTGCACAGTACTAGCATAGCAATTTAGCTAAAAGATGCCGCCAAGCAAGCAGCTTGTTCTTCTTCTTTACTCCCTCTTTTTCGTTTTGGGGGAATTGGAAGTAGGGAGATTGTGTGCGTGCAGACGCACAATCCAACAAGGACATCTAAAGTTAAAACAAAATCTTGGATTACAAAGTCATTGTAATAGCTGCTTTACTAATAAGGATAATAATATTTTTGGTTTGTTTGGGGTCCATTTGATAGGGGTTATGGCAATGCAAAAAAAAAAGTTCCACAATAAGTCAGGCTATATAATCTAGTACCTATGAAACCTAGTGCTGATACAAAGGTTATTACCCTACTTCAGTCTATTGAACGACCAGGAGGCAAAATATAGAAGCAACGTACGTTTCGATCAATGCTCTGTAACAGTACTTTCATAACTATAGCTCATTAAAGTTGGTCGATACTATATTTGAAACCTGATCAAAGGATTCATAGTTTGTGTGAACACTGTAGATAGAAACAATGGACAGATCACAGTATTAAGGTTGCATTCATTTATCTATTTCTCGGGAAAACAGTCAAATTTACAACTGGGTGATTTGTTTGATGTGGGT
>CM030185.1:14822104-14907104 GCA_017639675.1 Aplochiton taeniatus | reverse complement strand
GGTGGGGTTAGTTGTGGTGATGGTGGGGTTAGTTGTGGTGATGGTGGGGTTAGTTGTGGTGATGGTGGGGTTAGTTGTGGTGATGGTGGGGTTAGTTATGGTGATGGTGGGGTTAGTTGTGGTGATGGTGGGGTTAGTTGTGGTGATGGTGGGGTTAGTTGTGGTGATGGTGGGGTTAGTTGTGGTGATGGTGGGATATGTCCCAAACCTGGTCCACACAGGAAAGGAGGGAGGGACAGAGAAAGAGAAGGAAGGACAGGCTTCAAACGAGGGAGGGGAGGAGGGAGGGAAGGAGGGAAGGGAGGAGGGAGGCTAGCTAGAGAGTTAGGCAGGGTTCCAGTAGAACCCAATGGGATCATTTGAATAGACTGTCTCACTCACTCACTCACTCACACACACACACACACACACACACACACTCTGACAGACAGGCAGGTTGGCTGTCCCTATAGTTAGCCAGGGCACTTCAGTCAGTAAAACAGAGGAGCCAACGGAAGTGGAACAGGCAGACAGATCGGCAGTCAGGTCAGCTTAACCAGCCAGTCAAAACCACGGAGAGTCAGGGCGGGACGTGACACACGCGGACCGCCGCTCCCCCGAGCCACTCCACACAGACCGTGCCTCCCGCCTTCTAATGCCCGGCTAATGCCGTGATCTCTGCCGCATCCAATTAGGAGGGTTTCTGGAGGCTGGCGTGGCATGTTGCTGGGCCCAGCTGTATGTGGGGCAGGGGAACGCAAGGCTCTCACCCCTCAGGGGGGCGGCTTTCCCATGGCCCATCGACCCTGATCCCATTAGGACCACTCACCTTGGGGCCGATGATCAGCAACACCGCCCGGGGGTTCTCGCTGTGCCACGCTGGGAGGGAGCGGGGAGGGAGGGGGGAGGGAGTGGGGAGGGAGCGGGGAGGGAGGGGGGAGGGAGCGGGGAGGGAGCGGGGAGGGCGCAGGGAGGGAGGGGGGAGGGAGCGGGGCGGGAGCGGGGAGGGAGCGGGGAGGGAGGGGGGAGGGAGCGGGGAAGGAGGGGGGAGGGAGTGGGGAGGGAGGGGGGAGGGAGCGGGGAGGGAGGGGGGAGGGAGGGGGGAGGGAGCGGGGAGGGAGGGAGTGGGGAGGGAGGGGGGAGGGAGTGGGGAGGGAGCGGGGAGGGAGTGGGGAGGGAGGGGGGAGGGAGCGGTCCCAGTCCCAGCGCCATGGCAGCCGGGCAACAGAAAGACGCACGGAAGAAAGAGAAACGTTATTGTTTTTTTTTTTTTGAAAGATTACGAGAGCACATCACTTTTAATGTACATTCAGTAATGCGCTCTATGGTCTGTGGTTACCATGGCAATTTTACTGGATGAACATTTTATGGAACTTAATCACTATTACTATTTTTGCTTACATACTCTTTTATTCTGTATACCACCTGCGAGCAAAAACACATTTTTTAATTTCTTCATTTTTAATTGATTCTCACCTTTTGTTAGAATGTATTTGTAAGGCATTTAATTTGTTCAGTCACAGGTGTGGACAAACTTTCCTATTCACTTCAATGAGAAAGTGTGCCCAAACTTTTGACTGGTACTATATACATAGTTTGTGTATATATATATATATATATATATATATATATATATATATATATATATATATATATATATATATATATGTATATATATATATATATATATATATATATAGTACTGTGCAAAAAGTTTTGGGTAGGTGATTTTTGGGTAGAGTGACTACTCTACCCTACTTTTGAAAGCATTCTTACTTTACAGCACCCCCAACCCACCTGCCTAAAACTTTTGCATTTTTATAAATATATACAGTATATATATATATATATATATATATATATATATATATGTATATATATATTCTCATTCTTTTGTGTATACCCGAAAAAGCCCCAGCCAGGTAAAGGGGGTCCTTGACTCTCCTCAGACCACAGACCAGCAGGAACACTTCAAGATCCTTCAATTCCTTGTGGTTCACACCTACACGATCCAGGAGGGTGGAAAACACAAAAGTAATTCAACAATTAACAGCAGCATGACATAATGAATAAAATTAACATGTTTTCTAAATGACATTCTGGACTGGTGAATTGTAGTGTTGCTTTTGCCTGCAACACCCAAAAATATAATTAAGGACCTATATATATATATATATATATATATATATATATATATATATATATATATATAGTTGCCCATGACAACAAGTCATTAGTATGGAGCTGACTATTTTGAGCATCTCGTTGCAAAGCGTGATGGTGTCAGGCTCTCTATGCATTGAAACCCTGCGTTGACAACAGAAACTGTATCCCGAAACGGCACAGCCAAAACGAACAGGGGCCTGATAATGAAAGTCATTCATCACACAAGGTCATGAGTAACTCCAGGCAGCAGTGACTAATGCCCACTCACACCTCTCCGACATCACGGTTTTATTAAACAGGAAAGCGGTCCACAGCAAAACTTCTACAAATGTAGCTAAGCATAAATAGACGCAAAAATATAATTAATAGCTGCATGGGAAAGTATGATATGAATATAAATCATTCAAGTGAATAGGAAAGTGTGTCCAAACTTTTCACTGGTGCTGTACATCATTCAACACTGCCCTGTGTATTTTGTGGAACCCCCTGACCAAAGCGTATGCACGTTTCAGACAATGATCGTAAAAAACCTCCACAATCCCCTTGTAAAAGATTACACACGACGTCAAACCCTACAGACACACCAGTGCCTATCAGGAAAGGAAATGAACGGAAAGTCGCATTGAGGCACATGGCCAGCCTCTGGTGGCCACTACTGGTGAGTGAGAGATACACTAGCCCCGAAGGACACCACCACCGCCTCAATACAGCTAGCTCATTGATTCCTTTGAATTTAATAAATAATTGAATTCACATATTTTGTCTAACGTGCTCATCGTAGCTACTGATAGAGAGCCAGCCTGACAACTAAGATAGGGCGGTGTTAAAAAAAAAAAAAAAAAGCGGACTTGTTATGGAACTCGACAGCTTCGCCAACAAGTACATTACCAGATCCAACCGTCCAAAAGTAACTAAATCACTGTGGTGTTGTCTAATCATTAACCAAATGAACGAGCAATTACCCAGATCACAAGGCCGGCGAGAGACAATCAGACTCCATTTAGTCAAGAGCCTGCCATTTAAGAGGACTGCTTCAGATCAGAGAGCTTTAGGGGCAGGAGCCGACGCAATCCGATTCCTCTCCGCGTAAGTCAAAACAATGGGAAGCACTTTGAGGTTGGCAAATCTTCCATTGATCTTTGACATTGTGTGTTGTCATTGACCTTATTAGCTTGGCAGGAGGTCGACCCACTCACAGACGCATCCGGGGGCATAAACAAGAGCCTTGATAGGAGTGGTCTCTCGAACTCTAAGTAGAAAAAAAGAATGACTTGAAAACAGCGACGGGAGGGGGGGTGGATCTTGGGCAAAAAAAATGGTGGGTTTAAAAACACGACCACGTCCGCACTCGCACGCACACCCAGGGGGGGGGGGGGGGGGGGGGGGGGGGGGACGGCGGGGGGTACACGTGCCGCGGCAGTGAGTCTTAGCGTCTGCAATCCCCAGCTGCCAGATAAGGAGGGATCAGGGGGACTAAAGCAGCTTGTTTAATGCTATTACACATGGAGCGTCTTACCAATGGCAGACCGCTGGGATGGACGGAGGCACTGATGGACGCACCAATGGACAGGCTGTGGACCAGACTGACAAACAGAAGCAGACTGTGGACCGGACTGACGGATGGACAAACAGAAGCACTGTGGACCGGACTGACAGACAGACTAACAGACAGACAGACAGACAGACAGACAGACAGACAGACAGACAGACAGACAGACAGACAGACAGACAGACAGACAGACAGACAGACAGACAGACAGACAGACAGACAGACAGACAGACAGACAGACTGTGGACCAGACTGACGAATGGACAGACAGTGTGTGGACCGGACTGACAAACAGACAGTCTGTGGACCGGACTGACAAACAGACAGTCTGTGGACCAGACTGACAAACAAACAGACAAACAGACAGACTGTAGACCAGACTGACAAACCAACAAACAAACAAACAGACCGACCGACTGTGGACCGGAGTGATAGTGACCAGGATCTCCAGGATCTCAGCACAAGATTTGAAAATATGTAACGTTTTTTTTTTCTGAGAGGCCATCCTTGTCGCTCGCACACCCACACACCTCCCTCATCCATGGGTGGTCTCTAGTGTCACACACATAGTCAATCCCCGGGAAGTGGTTAGCTCTAATCCTTTAGATTCAGAGGGTTGGCATCCCAGTTGTGTATTCTTGTCTAAAACAAAGGGTGGGCTTCTCAGTGTTGTCCCAGGGGATCATCAGGGCGACATCAAAGAGACGGAGAATTATCTTGGAGGAGACAAGTCTGGACAGGAATATATATGACGCAGCACTTTTAACCTAGAACCAAAGACTTTTTTTTTTGTGTTTTCAGTTACAGACAGTAAAGTAAACACTTCCCTTTGCATTCCCTTTCCCAAGGGAAAGGCAGTGGAGCAGAGCTACAAACCGTTGTTGAACACACAGACATGTCAAAGTTGGCAAATAAGAATAAAATAAAATAAATATCCAACCACCTCGAGGAGTAAATCCTTTGAGTTCTGAAGAACCTGCTCTTCTTTCTTACAGTAAAGAGCCTGACTAGGACAAATCGTCTGTTGTGCCAGCATCAATTGTTTCTTCCACCCTGTTTATTTAGTTTTCTTTGCCTGTCTCCTGCGACTCGAACTTTAGAATTTGTATGCCGTTTGATCTCAGAGTGGCACTTTGCACCACTCTGTATTTTACTGGTGTGTGTGTGTATTTAGTGACTCCTGTCTGTGTGTCTGGAGACACACAGACAGGAGTCACTATTACAGGCGATAGCAAGACAGCAGAGGCTAAATCGAAACTTCTGAAATGCGCACACACACACCATCGTCTTAAAAAAAAAAAAAAAAAAACGTAATCGAGTTAGATTAGGTACTGGCACTTCCGGTGAAGTGGCAGGGATTTCATTTATCATCGCTGTCACACCACACCACAAAGGTAGTGCCTCCAGAGAGTCTCTCCCCCTAGTCTCACCCCTGCGGTGCCCAGTCCTGGTCCACCTACCCCTTCCTAGGCCCCCTGCCGGAATACGCCACTCACCCCATTGTGCGATCTACAGGGCCTTCGATCAGTCGTCAAGCCAGCTCTTCTTCATCTTCACCCAGGCACCTGTCTCACTCCTCCTTCCCCCACGGAGCCCTCAGCATGGTGCTACCCACACAACGCAAGCTGGGCGCCTTTGATGGAGCAACAGTGGCGTTGATCATAGCACGGCATTCCCTGGCCCCGGAGGGGGGGGAGAAGAACCTCACACTCGTGCACACTCGCACATAAAGGCTGGCACATCTCGCTCTCTCTTTCTCACAACCACACACACGCGCACGCGCTCGAATCATTTTTGGAATCCGCACCTTGGGTTGCCTTTGACAGCGGAGACCCCCACTGAGCCACCACGAAGACTCGCCTTCCCACTCACTTGGCTCTCTCCACACTCTAAGCCACACGCAACTTCACACAGGAGGCTTTCAACTAAGCAACATACGAAGAAGAAAGACGTTTTTCCCCGGGTTTCTTTACGAGGAGGCACTCCTCCCCCCCTCCCCAAAAACTCGGGAGGTCAAAGCAGGCCCGCCCGCACATCACAACATGTGACGAGCTCCAATTTAATGTAAACCAGAACAGATCCAACAACAACAAGGGAAAAAAGGGAAAATAAACACGGAAAGCGACGTCTAGATCAAGATGCAAAGGGGGGATACAGCGAGTTGATAAAATGTCCCCCACTGTGACAGATTGCTTGTGAAGACAACAAGAGGACGCGTGCTGACAAGAAAAGCAATGGACTGATTCGCATGGTTCAAAAGGAACGCGACAGGACAGATTTTCCGGCTTGTTTTGTTGTGCCTGAGGAGAGTGGTGTTAAAAAAAAAAAAAAAAAAAGAAGAAAAAAGCACATTGTGAACGCTGAATGTTAATTATTCTGAGACGTGTGACAGGGCCTTGATGTGTCAAGGTTCACAGGAAATGTAGCAGCAAATAAGCCAAAAAAAAGGGAAATAGTAATAATAATAGAAGCCGGGAGATGAAATCGTGGAAATTAAAACAGAAAACAATGAAAACACAAAGGAAACCAGAACACCCCCCCCAACACACACACACACACACACACACACACACACACACACACACACACGCACACACACACGCTAATTAGTTCTTGCCAAATCCCGCTGTTCATTTTCTTGTAAATGAATCAAACAACTAGCATTCTAGCAACCAGCACATAGTACAACCACACATGCACACCCGCACAAAGCCACACTGGCAGGAGGGTTCCTACCTAGAATCGTTTGCCTGCCATTAGAAAACACTTTCAATTCCCGGTCTACATGACGGAACACCAGCCTGTGGTAGAAATGCCGTGCTACTCTTCCAAGTGGGTTGAATGCAAAACAAAATGCTGTTGGTCAGTATTACTGCCTCAGGCTGTACAACCACAGTGAGGAAGGGCCTTACACAGGAGCTATTCATCAGGATGAGTGGAAGACCAGACTCCAATCAACTCTGATGTACCGCTTATCTCTTTAGTCTCTAGAAGCCCATGTGATATATTTCCAGGAGCAACAATTTCAGAAAGCAACAGCCCACTAACGGAGTGAGATATGTATACTGTAAATACTGTACAGTTTATGGTCTACATATTGAATAATGTTAAATCACTATCTAAAAATAAACTTTCAGGTGCTCCAGGGAGACAGACGTAAATACTAAAAGCATGTAAAATACCATTTTATCTGGACCGTATATTTGATGTTGATATAATTTTGGATAACGATCGTTAATGTAATTAAAGGTTATTAGAACACCTGTAAAACGGAGTGATACATGTCGAGTTAACGGTCCCAGCGCTGTTATACTGAATATCAGCCCTCATGGAGTGCCTCTTGTCCAATCAAATTTCTTGGTCGGAACTAACTGTTGTATAAATAGAAAAACAGAAGTTCACCGATATCCACGGTCATTGTCGCAGTTACAAAAACAAACAGTCCATAATGTCATGTTGGCACGGAAACAGCGGGGAGCACAGTACCTGAGCTCCTGAGAAAGTCCTCCCAGCAGAAGCTCTCTGCAGCCTCCGTCTTTATCCCTTTACAGAAGCCAACAAAGAAAACAGATCATGTGCGACAGGAAACATCCTATAGAGGGGGAATCATAAAATATGACCTATTGCAGACCTGAATGTGTCATTTCATATCATCTGTGTCTTAATATAGATCATAGTTGAAATTATCCCCACATGGACGCGACAACATTTCTTAAGGTCATTTGAAATCTTTGCGACTTATTGATTTAAAGATCACACCGTTACAAGGTTGACTTTTTCAAAAGGTCACGCCTTGCGTCTTGCCCTTATTCATATCGGGAGAGTCATTGTGCATTGTAGTCACTGCGCCGCTGGGAGGCTATTGTCCAGGTACACCACGGTGTACAAACAGCATTGAGGCTATGGCGATGTTCTACTGCACCATCAATGTGATAATGTGATGTGAGTTTCAGGGCTCCATGGTGAGGGAGTTTTACTTGTGATCAATAGGAATCATTAGTGTTTGTCTTTATATATATATATATATATATATATATATATATATTTATACATTTTGACGTTAATGAACAAAAATAGAATTCTACCCAGACAACAACGCTATCTAAACTTATATAACAAGTAACAGATAGACAAAACAACAAGTCATGTCATTTTCAAATGTAATTTTTCAGAACTGACTATTAGCAGAAACCTGGGGGCCCTGGTCGGGAGGCAACAAATAGAGAGGGACTCGCATTCATTTTTGCAACTGGTGCCATATAATGTTATAGAAATTAAGCTACCAGAATGTTAGAATGTCCAAGAAATTAAGCCACTGACAAGCCATGCCGGCTTTTACCCTGCATAGGAAACTTTACTGGGCCAGCTATTGGCAAGAGCAACTGGGAACTCTCCCACGCAGTTAGTAACCACCAAAGCTGATTAACACGACCATAAACTAGAGGAATAAGGGTCACAGGCTTTACACGCTCATGCTTTATATACATACACAACACATGCCAACACAGACACATAGATACAAACAAATGTGGTGCATTCTCACGCAAACCCGCACACACACAAGTCAAACCCGCACACACACAAGTCAAACCCGCACACACACACGTCAAACCCGTACACACACACGTTACACCTCACAGTCCATGTTGAGGGGCTTACCTTGGGGCTGCACGTATATTTTACTGCTCTGGGACAGCTATTAAAATGAATACAAAAAATTATTCAGGTTTAAAATAGTAATCAAAGGATTATACCTATATTAATTTGTATTTTATGATAGACATTAGACAAAGAATGTAATTGCTTTGACTTAAGGTAGTATTATTATTCGTATCATATACAGTATATTGGAATATATATTTTTTTAAATCAAGCTGGGGTAGTCTTCTTGCTAAGAGTTGTGAGCCATGCAAACACAGGTGTGATGGGTAAGGAAATTGAGAGGATGTTATCATACAAAGTTGGATTAGATCCATCGGCCCCTTGTGCGTTTTCCATCTCAATAAAAAGGGTGTCTTAGCGTCTCTTCGCGCTGTTCTGAGTGTGTGGAGGTAGCACTAAATGACAAAGAATAAAAGGCTGCAATTCGCTTCAATTTGGAGCCTGCGGATAAATCTAATCTGGAAATGAAACAGGATGATATTATTTTAATGGCAAACTATTATGGCACAGGGTAGGATGTGTTTGTGTTACTTCTGTTTTATTTATTGGAGGTTGTCAAGACCACGCTGCCTATTGATGCACTTTAAATTGGAAACAGGAAACATTTGGATTTCACGCCAACGACCAGAAAGCTGTTATGCTTCTTTATGTCGGCATTTTTCCACTCCCGAATATACAGTTAATGTATTTTAACTAGCATATTCCATTTGAAAAACCATATGCAATAAAATACAGTACGGCCTGGCACGTTCTGTTAATGTCTGCTCTCTGCTTTATTGACTTGTGCTGAGCCAATACAATAGGAACAATTCAAAATAGAGCAAAATAGAGAAGTAATTATCTGAGTCATACCAAACAAACTTCTGCCTCTTCTTTCAGTTTGTCGGTAAATGCAACCGCAAACCTGATGAGAAAACAAAGACAAGAGCATATTAACTTACTTGTCAAACTCAAGGCTGCCATTGTGGTCAAACAGCTGTAATTCCCTCTCAGTAACAACATCAAGACAAGTTGTCACCTTCATCCCAAAAGTGCCAATTTAGAACATGTCTGCAGAAAACTCTCACAAACCCCCCAAAATAAATATATATGACAGGAACTCAAGCACACAATCTACCCTTTGGTTGGTATCGAGAGAAAATAGGAGAACTGCCTGGGGTTTGAAGAGGAAGGATGGAAAAATACTAAGAATACAAAGGGAATGTTAAGCAAATGACAGAGGAGGGATTTTTTCTCCCTCCTATGATGCGTCGAGCATTGTGAAATAAGGGCAAAAGGCTCTGCTGTTGAAAAACTGTAATGCTGACTGCATTTCAAGATCAAGGTCTGTGATGAGGAGTAGAAACAGCAGGGGGGGCAGTGCACTGACAGAGCCGTTTGAAGTCATGGGACTCTCACTGCACCATCGCTCCCCAGAGGCAATTATCCCTCTAAGAGGCACTAGGTGGGTGTCTTACTGCCTGTACAAAAAAATAAAAATCCAACAAAAATCCCTGGCAAAATTAAGACACAACATCTAAGAAGTAAAGCTACAGTGCAGAGCCGTGTTTTGAGAGGCTGACAAAGAGGGCTCCAGCCTACGGTTCTATCCAGCAGCTTTAGGACAGGACAGGTTTTTTCGAGACTGAGAACGAGAGAAGGCTCAGATCACACAAGCCATGCAGCTGGGAGTTCGCTTGTCTGGTAAGACTTTGTAACCCTGCCTGTGTCTTCATGCCAGGGATCAAGACCCTGGACGGCCCCCCTACAGTGACGGCTCCTCCATTTCTTAATTTTCCCACAGACATTATTTTCGCTGACACTTGTAACCTGGAGAACCTCGGCCTCTTAACTGCAGTCTACCATTTTTGTTGTTGCAATGACGTCATGCAGCAAGCCACAGGCTGCAGTTGGAGGGAAGCACATGCAGGCCTCTGCTTTTAGGGAAGTAGGTTGAGATGAAATGAGATGCACGCACAAGATTTTAATCAAGCTATCAGGGACTCAACCCATAAAACCGTAATACTCAAATACATGAAGGACACAATATGTATAAAAGGTTGTGCAAACCTTTGAGGCTGTATGAGGCCTGTGGAAGTAAATATACACCATTTCTATGGTTGTCATTTCAACATGGTCTGATTTGCACGTCACCTGGCTTGCAGCAGCACCTGTTCCATGACCGCACGCTTCTGCTCAACTTTCACATCTTCATTTATGTCTGTTCCACCAAAGACAACTCCAAAAGGTACCTGGATGTCTGATTAGGAATTAGATACATTGTGTCCTATAAAACATGTATTAACAATAATAATGAGGAATTTGGACGACTTTTAGCTTTTGGGTAAGGAATCATGGGTGGCGGTCAGTTTCATGTTTAAAAAAAAATATGTGGCTCTGGTCAAGACTTTTTTTTTCTGTCGTTATTTAAAACATTACTAAAGAAAAACACTCTAAGCCATTTAGCATGTATGGTGAAACTTTGTTTACCTAAGAGCAGTCTTCCGGCTTTAAAAAGGTGAATAGCTATTACACCCTTAACTGCAGGGTTCTGGTTTAAGTAAACAGCAACTTCAGCTGAAGACTTAAATTCAGCCGCATCGCGAAGTTCACAGGTGTGGCCGGCGGATTCAATGTGAGCACTGGGAAACACAAAGTGAGGAAGAACAGTAAATGTACTTGAAGGTACCAGTAAAAATGTAGAAGTTAAACACACAATATAATACAAACGTGCAGACTAAAGTTGAATACCAATGTGACCGGGTAGGTTTGACCGAAATTGGTAAATTAAATGCATTTAGTAGTTGTGGAATAACAACACATTAAAGAATGTAGTAAGACTTATGTTGAAGTGGGAATGTCTAAGCAAAGCCCCCCCCCCGGAAATGTTTGCATTGCTATTTGACTATCAGTTGCTGGATGCAGTGGGCTATTACAAGGGACATGTGCCTGTGGGGTCACTGAGTATCCGTGTGGGCGGGTACAAAGTGACCAGCCTTCAAGGCATCTCCACTGTGCGCTTCCATTTCAGTAGATGCTGCCTGTTAATGACTGACAATCCGAGTGAGTCTGCTGGAACTGTCTGACCTAGCCTAGCAAGCTATTGAAAGGACGACAGCTAATGCTAAAACCATGCTAATCTTTACCTTAATCTCTGAGCTGTGGTGCAGTTTCCGGTTTTAGGGCTGAGACAGGCAATAAATAGTAATTTCATGTCTGTACCAGTGGCAATGTACGTTTCGTGGGCAAGTGTCGAACGAAGTGCCAGATGGAACATTTGACTTCCACTGTTTACATTGGTGTGACATTTCCTGGAGTAACCAAGGCTGGCCAGCTACCTACGAGCTAGACTCGGAAAACCACCAGTCTCATTACATATGCATTTGCAAGTAGGCTGCGAGTACTAGTCAATGACACGCTTGTGTGATGTTTACATAAGTGTGGCTGTCCGTCTCTCATACGATTCCCTGGAAACGAGGTACGAACTTTACTTGAAAGGAAACTTGAAATTCGAATACATTGTTAGGGTTCCCTTGCTTGCATGATTGTGTCATATATTTTAAATGTTTAGAGACAGACTTGAAATACAAATATTCAAGTAAATAACTACAAAACACGGAAGTAGTTGTCCGGTAATTCAGCTACTTCGCAAATAGACCAGATACATATGTCATGCGCAGGGGGTGAACGCTTCGTGCAACATTAAAAGGCAGCGTAGTAGATCTATTTGGTCAGGGCACGCGCAGTGCTGTACTCCTCAAACCAGCTATGTCACGCGGTAGTACTGTGACACTCACTGACAGCTTGTTTTGGTATCGTATCCCACTGTTTTCGCAAGTGTTGACATACAGCGATATGTTGAAGTAAATAAACTCCCTCTGAAGTTGTATAATTTTACACGGCGATTCGCTACGTGTTTCGTAGCTGAAGGTAATGTATTACTGCCCAGCAAATGTGTTTTTAGTTTTGACTATAATTTAAAAAAATTAGCTTGATAGCTAATTCATATAGCTGTAGTAGTCTGACGTAATGTTGTCCATGGCATTTTATCTTTTCAGTGGTCATTTAAGTTAATTCACTTTGTTAACTGGCGTTGATTGTGTTAAATCAGTCATTTTCTTGATGCTAATGGGAACTTAAATATGAGGGACAATACACAGTGACACTACACTAACACACGAACAGTAACACCTGTCAGATGTGAAGAGTTTTGACTGAAGCGTTTCTCAATATTCACTTTCTTTACAGGTGCAAATTTTGACCACTGAAGCTTTGAAGACCAAAAGCCACAGGTCTCAGGTTGGCAGCCATGGCAAACAACAGGGATGCAATCGAGAGCACCCCTCTTTTGGACTCAGAGACTGTTAAGGCACCTACACCCTCCCTATTTCAGGGCCGGAGACTGGCATGTGCTGCGGTTCTCTTGGCGGAGTCTTTAGAACGCGTGGCGTTCTATGGAATCACCTCCAACTTGGTCCTTTTCCTCAACAGCAGCCCCTTTTATTGGGAGGGTACCTCTGCCAGCCAAGCACCTCTGTTGTTCATGGGAGTCACCTACCTGATTTCACCGTTTGGTGGCTGGTTGGCGGACGCGTACCTAGGGAAGTTCATGACTATCGCCAGCAGTCTGGTCCTCTACTTCCTTGGGATGTTATTATTCCCGTTCATTGCAAATGGCGACTCGAGAACACACCTTTGCGGAGAAGAGATGGCTTTTCCGGTGCAGCCTGCGGAATGCATGAGTACCAACAGCACCCCACCGACGAATGTGACGTGCCCCACGCGGCCAGCCTATTGTGGGCCTGCGATCTACAGCGGGCTGGTTCTCATAGCACTGGGTGTGGGAACTGTGAAGTCCAACATTACTCCCTTTGGAGCTGACCAGGTTGAGTTGCTTTAACGCCCCGCACCCCGCACCCTCACACACACACACACACACACACACTAATTTCAGGGTTTATTGTAGTCTCTATGTCTTGCAAATTATAATTTATTTTTACGAAACACGAGAATGAAGACTGAGTCTGAAGTCTGAATTTGTGAGCGTTCAACATAAGTAATCGGATTAGTGATCAGGTTTCTCTTGTAGCTGATTAACATGATAGTCAGGTTGAAGCTGAATAACGTGATCGTCAGACAGGCTTTCTAGATACCAAACAGTCAAAGTACTCTTTGATTCGGGTATAACTGCCAGTCTATTGGTTTTGATCTTTTCATATTATTTGCAGGGGAAAAGTTTCAAAAATCAAAGTCCTATGTTTTCTCCCTCTGTCATATATATAATGTAAGACAAGAGAGAGCGTGACATCGTGTAATTTGCAACGTGAAAACTGAATGAGAGAGTGGTTTATGTTGCCAAGCCATTGATAATTTGTCTCGTGATTTGCATTGGCTTGAGAATGTTTTTGGGTTGTACTCTGTCTCACAAACACACCCACACACACACACACCCACACACCCACACACACACACACACACACACTAATCAGTGAGGCAGAGTGGAATGTCCCATGAGTAGGTTCTTCTAGTGAAATGGAAGAAGTGAAATGCCCGTCCAAATCAGTCTTCATTTCTCACTTCTGTTTTCTGGATCAGGGTTAGGGTTATCCTGCAGAGCTTAGACCTAATTATGATGAATAGTTATAGATCTACGTCACTTCCACTTCCTTTTTTTTGCCAGAAACAATAATAATCATTGTTATGGAAAATACAGTAATCCAGGCAAGCCTCCTCCAAAAGTTTCATAGAGGCTGGCTTTGATTAACATAGATCCCAATGTTACCACTGTCATATGATTTACTCATGTTTCAGTTCTGGTATTTTCACAAAACAGTTCCCAAGCAATAGGCTATACACCATATATATATATATATGTGTGTGTGTGTGTGTGTGTGCGTGTGTGTGTGCGGGTGCAGTTTGGCTTAATATTTACATTCTTGGTCTACACTACATTACCTCCAGTCCATTACCAGGCTTCAGACTTTAGAAGTGCATAACACAAGTAAAGTTAGACCAAAAGATAACATTTTAAATTACATTCTTCTGTAGGTTACGAGGATTCTGATATTGAATTGTTTTTCCACTATAACGCCTGAGCCTTGATCCACCTGTATCTGTGCCTTCAGGTACAAGACAGGTTAGGGGGATCCTAATATCTAAGTGTGTTAGATTGCGTTATCGGTACCTTCAGGTCAAATACAGGTTAGGGGGATTCTAATATCCCAGGGTTTTTAGACTGTCTTACCTTTGCCTTCAGGTGAAAATACAGATTAGGGGGGCTTCCAATCTCCAAGTGTTTTGAAGATGTTTTTTAATCTGTGCCTTCAGGTGAAAGACAGGGGTCCAGAAGCCACGCGGCGATTCTTCAACTGGTTCTACTGGTGCATCAACCTGGGCGCCATCTTGTCCCTGGGCGGCGTGGCGTACATCCAGCAGAACCTCAGCTTCGAGTTGGGCTACATCATCCCTGCTGCGTGCCTCGGGGTCTCCTTCCTGGTCTTCCTGGTGGGGAAGGCGGTCTTCATCAACAAGCCGGCGGACGGCAGCGCCTTCTCTGACATGTTCAAGATCCTGGGCTTTGCGTGCTGCACGAAGCCCAAGGAACCCAACCTGCTGCGGTAGGATAGGCCAGGGCCGTGTTCTCCATCAGCCTGTGTCAATGCCATGAGTTCAAAAAATGAAAAAGCGTGCTAAAATAAATGTAATCATTAGAGTGCTGTTCTAGCTTTTCCTTTTCGTTCGTTTTACACGTCTAGGATTCAGCCCCCATTATGTATTTATTTATTCAAACTATAATGGAAGTTTGAACACGTTTTGTCTTATTATCTCAGTGTCATGAGTTAAACATGCACACTGACATTTTCCTTCGAAAGACGTGTGAATATTTCTCGTTTGGATCAAATGATGGTGTTTAAGATGTGTAAGGGGCTTGTTA
Organism: Aplochiton taeniatus; assembly: GCA_017639675.1. Lineage (NCBI taxonomy): Eukaryota > Metazoa > Chordata > Actinopteri > Galaxiiformes > Galaxiidae > Aplochiton > Aplochiton taeniatus. Next base: position 14,891,835 of record CM030185.1, on the reverse strand, counting down.
CTTTTGATTTGTTTTTTCAAACCCAATACCCATGACACACTGAGACTTATTGGCTCTAAAATTGCATCATCGCTTATAGTGATAATCATGCCTTTTCTCATAAGAAAATACAACATTTTTGATTATCTTATTAGAAAGAAAAGAAACGTCATAAAACTGTAACGTTTAAATTGGCATAAATGTGTAATGGAAAAGAATGTCACAGACATCTCAGTTTAGTAAAAAAAAAATATATATATATGTTTTTTACATTAGTTCAATGTAGATACGTTTAAGTATGATCTATTTTATTGATCATCTGTTTTGAAGTGCCATTCTGAACCAGCAGAATAGCACAATAGCAGGCTGGTAGGGGTTTCTGTTAAACCCTTATCTTTATTGCTTTGTTGTGTGGACCTTTTTTATCAGTAATGCTAACTTTCGTCGTCCCCTCAAAGGAACGTTACTCCAATAAAGTACTAGTAGTTTTCAAGGAAGCCCTTCACAATACTTGATTTTGAAATCGGTTGGCCAATCCTGCAGCCCATTGTACAATTCTGTGTAAAGGCTTTTTATCCCAGCCAGAGATAAGTTTTATAGGCTTTAAAATAAAATGTATATCAGACATGTTCAAACGCTTCTTCTGAAATGGGTTGTGTTTCGTCCTTCTGAAGGCCCAAACCGATGATGCTGGACAGTGCCAAGGTAACGTACGGCGGGAGGTTCCCAGAGGAGAAGGTGGATGAGGTGAAGTCCTTGCTGAAAGTGTTACCCGTGTTCCTGGCTCTCATCCCTTACTGGACGGTGTACTTTCAGGTGAGAGGCAGAAGCCTGTGTGTGCCTATGCCTTCCCTAGTCTGATTTGGCCTCAGTCAGTCTGTTATGATTTCAGGACCTGCAAAACAGAAGACTAACAGAAACGTGTGTTTTTCAGAAGAGGACACTTTCAGTTATTACCACGACACAGGACACATTTTTTCCCCTCTTAATAGAGACATTAACCCTTTGTCTAAATGTATAAAATAATGATCAAACTAAACTCCAGAATAACTGATAAGGCAAATGTTTGTTGTGCTTCAGATGCAGACCACGTATGTCCTCCAGAGTCTCCACCTGAGAATCCCTGACATCAGCCTCAGCACCAACACCTCAGCTGGCTCTGCACAGGTAAGACAAATGGAACCGTCAGCTAAACAACATTAGCACACAGTCAGCTCTGTACAGGTAATACAACATTAGCACACAGTCAGCTCTGTACAGGTTATACAACATTAGCACACAGTCAGCTTTTTACAGATAATACAACATTAGCACACAGTCAGCTTTTTACAGATAATACAACATTAGCACACAGTCAGCTACTCACAGGTAATACAACATTAGCACACTATCAGCTTTTTACAGGTTATACAACATTAGCACACAGTCAGCTTTTTACAGATAATACAACATTAGCACACAGTCAGCTTTTTACAGATAATACAACATTAGCACACTATCAGCTTTTTACAGGTTATACAACATTAGCACACAGTCAGCTTTTTACAGGTTATACAACATTAGCACACAGTCAACTTTTTACATGTAATACTACTGGAAACAGACAGTCAGCCTGGGCCAGTGTTTATCATTAAAAACGGCAAAGAATCAAGGTAAGCTCCGCACAGCCTACAGGATGATAGTGGATACAGAGGTAGTCCCACCAGCATTGAGTGCTATCATTCCATCACTTAGAGATACATTTAAGACCATGTCTGGATCTGTCTTTGGTAAGGGTGTATGACGACAGTGTCTAGTTGTCATGGTAGTGTTTTGGTTGTGGGACGTTTCTTATTATTTTTGGGGTTTTTCGAAATGACGGCTCGGTTTTACAATGGTGGTAAAAAAAAAAAAAAAAAGACATATGGCCGTAAACCTCTAGTCCTTTTTATTTCATTTTTACAGTTAAGCCCTACAGTGATGTCAATATTTCTGAGGTAGAGCAGTCAGTACGCTGGTTAATATATACAGCAGAAGCACAGTCAGCAAGTCAGCCAGTGGTAAGCAGTAGTCATGGTTTTCCATGTTGCCCAGGGGATTATCTCCCGATACAGTGTTTGCCATCAAACCATCCAAACCTTAGCAACCTGGCAGTCATTGTGCATTGTGGAGGCCATGCTTTTGACTATACAAGGGCTGTGTCGGGATAGCCTGCTACTCATAATCATCCACCAGGTAGTATTTTATAATTGAAGTACTAAAAGCAGCGTTTGTGTTTACATGTCCTTAAAAAGTAGTCGGCGCATGCAACTCCTATTTTACCTCGTGAAGTCGTCAGAGACTGAAATGTGAAGTAGCAGAATTAGGTTGTTCTACCCCCCCCCCCCCCAGATAATAAATGCATCGAGAAACGGCCTGTACATTTAAATGTACGCGAATGTTTCACTCAAAGAACAACCAACAATTGGTATCAACATAACAGGAACGTAAGACTTTTGTTTTTACTAGCCTCTGCACTAATCTAGATCTAAAGAGAAGTGAGATTAATATGCTTCTAACTGCTACCCCCCCCCCCCCCCCCCCCCCCCAACCCCCGACACACACACACACACACACACACACACACACACACACTTCCGTTTCAAGAGCAGTGCTTAAAGGCAGAGGTACCCCACTGTAACAGCTTATAAGGCGGTGAGAGCTGAATGCAGTTAGCTGGAGGACAGTAAATGTTGCTGAAAAGCGTTATCTGGAGGCTATAAGTCTCAAAGACACTCAAACAAAGCAGAAAGAGGGATTTTGTCGCTTTGTGTTTTTATCCAACGGGAGCATCACAAACAGGAGTTTGCATGAATTACCGGCTGTAAGGTATAAAGCGTGGTGATCCAAATTCCTTTCCCTCCACCGGAAACTTCAAGTCAATTAAACTTCTGATCCGGATTAATGGGACCATTTCTTTTGCATAGATAAACAATTACAACAGCTCACCCTCCCGAACTGGTAAATATCCACCTGAGCCTGAGTCCCTCTTCTGAACTAAAGGACAGACTAAGCGTGCTAAATTTAAGCTCATCTGTAAAAATGGGCTGTCAGTTCGGTGGAGACGTGAGCCTTCTGGGCCCCCCTGCCACTCAAACCAAGCTTACCCAGGCACAAATAAGTCTTACGTGGCACTCTTCTGTTGTTCAGGATATGATAATAAGCCATGGAGGAGGATAAGAAAAAAAACACACACACACACACACACAGACACACACACACACACACACACTCTCTCTCAGACCACAGAGTCTCAGAGTATAAATCACCAGCTGTTACTCTGAAATATGTAAATTCAATTGGAGAATAAATGGTACTATCAAATGTGTAAAACCAGTGACGCTATGGGACCTCGGATGGCACTTACAATTTGAATTGCAAAACAGACGCCAGGCCTCTAAGATGCCTCTTAGTGGCAGATTCATAGACATTTTCCCACGATTCATTTCCTTAGAAAGGCTTTTCTCGCTGGTTCGCATATTATTTGCATTATGTGTTTGTTGAATAATAAGTCATAAAATAAACTTGTTTCTAAGAATAAAGTGCTAAGAATAAAGTGTTTCCCTTTAACCTTGTCCTTGTCCCAAATAATATTCAACTTTTATTTACACTTCAACATTTGTAAAATCTTTTCATGTCCCCATTTGCCAAATTATAATTTACAAAATGGATTTGCAATGGAATATATATTAAATCATCAATAGTTTTTATATTAGCATATGTATTTCCATTTTGGAGAAACAAACGAGCAACCCCTCTTCCCCTCCCCCCCATATTGACCTCATGTTTTCTAGTTCCCTTAGTGGCCACATGGAGGCGCCAGCATGAAAGCACTGCTAGTGTTCTCCCTTCCACTGATTTGAGCTCAAACTCACTACTGACATTTTCCTACACACACAACCTACTGCCTTTTATGTTGATAGATTTTCCTTGTGCAATGTGTGTGTGTATATGTATGTATAATATATACAGAACCATTCCAAAGTTTGGACACACTTTCTCGTTCAAGTGAATGGCAATGTGTGTCCAAACGTTTGGCTGGCACTCGTACACACCTCCTATCTCTCCTTCTCTGCGTTTCCCCTCTGATGTTTGTCTCCTTCTCCCTGGTGTTCTCCGTGTCTCCAGATAACCTTCCGCTTCCCGGCCGCCTGGCTGACCATGTTCGACGCTGTCCTGATCCTGATGCTGATCCCGCTGAAGGACAAGGTGGTCGACCCCATCCTCAAGCGCCGCGGCCTCCTGCCCTCCTCGCTCAAAAGGATCGCCGTGGGCATGTTCTTCGTCATGTGGTCCGCCGTGGCGGCCGGTAAGGGCGGCCTGACAAGCATACATCAACAAGCATGAGTTCAGGCTGCTACCAGCCCAGCCCTCTCTGTAGTCGGGTCTAACACTTCCCCGTCATATTCCACACACAAAGGGACGACGCCATTTACATAAGGACCCAAGGGCTCTATATTTTTTCCCGTTTGGATGACATCGTGTGTAGAACGCGTTGGCTAACGGCCACACTCAGTCAGAGCTCACCAAAGGCCAGCAGCGGCAGATGCACACGGTCGCCTCATCCTTTGGTTCTCGTATCGACCTCGCCATCGACAGGCCGTGGATGACATCGTTTCAAGGACTCGAGTCCTGTGGGAAACCGGTGAGCACGGGGTCATCCGCCCCCCCCCCCCCCCCCCCCCCGTGAAGCCTTGTGTGTGTGTGTGTGATGGATGAGTGCTGTCGTGGGTCCGATGTGATTTAGACACCGCGGAGTGTGGGTTTCTCCTAATAAGAAAGAGTTGACCTTCAGCGTGTTTGTTTGTTCTTCAGCAGGTGGCCCAGTCTGTCGGGAGGATATTAATGTTCCAACTTTATCATACGGACGCACTCAGGCACACTCCTCCCGTCCACCCGTCTATCTATCGGCCCAGGTCTCTCTACCGTTCCATCTCCATGTCTCTCTCTCTCTCTCTCTCTCTCTCTCTCTCTCTCTCTCTCTCTCTCTCTCTCGCTCTCTAACTCTAGTAAGTTACTGCTACTGCAGCATCAAGACATGAAAGCATAAAATGAAAAAAAATGAAAAATCTGAAAAGGTGTGCTTTGTTTGTGAGAGTATCAGAAACAGCGAGGTAAAGTGGGAGGGAGGTTGAGAAAGAGAAGTAAATCAAGTGAGACAGAGATTAAAAGAAAGTGGGATTGGGGGTGGAGACTGGAAGAGAGTGAGCGGTGAGTGAAGGAGTGAGCAGGTAGACTTGTGTTTCCGTTCCGCAAAGCTCATCCTTATGTTTTTTTTCGGACTGCCTATGCGTTGGACGGCTGCCACGCCCTACACTCCCCGGGGGGGGGGGGGGGGGGGGGGGGGGGGGGGGGGGGGGGAGGGGGAGGGGCGGGGGCTGGGCAGGTGGGGCTGGGGGGTGGGGGTGGTTGCTGGGCGCACTAGGCGCCGCCATTGCTGTATTCTTTTTGGAGGAGTTGAGCATGGAGGCAGGAGAAGAGAAAAGGACCCCCCCCCCCCCCCCCATTTTTTTATTTATTTTCCCTCTGAACCGTTCAACACGTGTGCTTTTTGGGGGGTATATTGAGTTGACTGTCCAGGCCAGCTTTTCTTTCACTTAGTTACGTATTCACATCTGACCGCGCATTGACGGGGTGCCGTCCTGAAGGGCCTTTCAGGCAGCAGCCCATCCACTTTTCCTCGGGCGTGCCACTAATTGCCGTTCATATCCCCTCGCGCTAAATCAGCGTTAACAGCCGTTTGCGGCTAATGAGTGTTTACGGTGTTTATGTAAATCTGTTTGTTTACCATGGCGTTAGTGAAATGGCAACACGCCCACCGGCTGAACATAATGACGGCGAGCGGCGGTCTGACTCGGCCTGCCTCGGCCGTGTGAGCCCGCTCCATTAGAGTAGGCCTACAGCTGTGAGACCGGGATGTTACAGGGAGTGTGATCATCCAGAGGCAATGCGCAGCACCCCGTGTGTGTGTGTGTGTGTGTGTGTGTGTGTGTGTGTGTGTGTGTGTGTGTGTGTGTGTGTGTGTGTGTGTGTGTGTGTGTGTGAGAGAGAGAGAGAGAGAGAGAGAGAGAGAGAGAGAGAGAGAGAGAGAGAGAGAGAGAGAGAGAGAGAGAGAGAGAGAGAGAGAGAGAGAGAGAGAGAGAGAGAGAGAGAGAGAGAGAGAGAGAGAGAGAGAGAGAGAGAGAGAGAGAGAGAGAGAGAGAGAGAGAGAGAGAGAGAGAGAGAGAGAGAGAGAGAGAGAGAGAGAGAGAGAGAGAGAGAGAGAGAGAGAGATCACTGTCTCTGTGTGTGTGTGCGTTCAGCACCCTTTGTGTGTGCGTGTGCGGGTGTTTGTGAGAGAGCAAGAGAGATTGTGTTGCAATAGGTATGTGTGTGTGTGTGTATGTCTGTCTGTCTTTCTGTCTGTCTGTAGCACCCTCTGTAAGGGTGTGATCAGAGTCTAATGAGGGCCTCAGAGACAAGTCAGCCCCCTCACACACACACACACACACACACACACACACTCTCTCTCTCACACACACACACACACACACACACACACACACACACAGCCCCTGGGGAGAACCAGGCTCTGCTGGATCCCACTCACTACTGCTCTTTCATTAATAAACCACTGCCAACCACGGGCTCTCTGCAGGAGATGCTTGCCGTGTAAACATGGTGTGTGTGCGTGGGTGTGTCTGTGGGTGTGTGTGGAGGGGGAGGGGGCATACATAGGCGCACAATAGTATAGTGCAGTAAGCATCTTTAACATTAAAGGGATTTCTTGCTCCGGCTCGTCTCTTTGAACTGTTCCAACACCCTGAAGTAGTGCTCCTGGGTAAGAGTGTTCTTTTTGTTTTTTCTTTTTGATAAGGGAATGATGCTGTTATTCTAAAGGCCTATTAGCCAAATCTAATGAGCCCATTGCTCTGATTCAGAGATCTTAGTCTGCAGGAACACCAGGCCGCTGTAGCTATAGCAGTGTCAATTCCAATGTCAAACTTCAGTAAAGCTTTTCACTTTTTTTCACATTTTTGTCTTTTTTCCCTCAGTCCTCGATATTCTTTTTTTCTTTTGCATCTGAAGAAAATGGGAGCATAGCAGCCACTTTCCGTTTGAATACAGGGGGCAGGATGTATTTTCCCCAAAGTAATTTAAGACCCGGGGAGTGAAGAGAAAGGGGTTTGCGGCAGTGGAATAGAGACTCGGCCCGACACACTGAGGCGTTTCTCGTGTATTGTGGGGCATTGGTCACAGGGATGGGGGGGGGGGGGGGGGGCGCAGGCGCATATCGGTGCACGACTCCAGGCTCCGTAAGACCAGCAAAGTCTCTGCCATCTCTGCTCTGTGATGGCTGACAGGCTACACACAGCCTTACAAGGAGCCTGCCATTTAACTTTCAAACACTGTCACGATAGGCGAATCATCGTTTTTATGTTGGGGTGATAAAGCACGACTGGCGCCGCTATCGGGTTTTTACAGTCGAGCTCCAGACGTACATTTTGTTTTGCATGGGCTCTATTTTTGGGGGGGTGGGGGAGGGAGGGGGGGGGGGGGGTTAAAACCTTGTCCAAACCCAAGCAGTTTTTGTGTTTCCTGAAAGACAAGAGTTCTACAGGTTATTCCCGTGTAAACCTCCCCAGCCACGAGCTTACATCCCAGTGTGCCCACGGATAGACATACAGCTGTCTGCCGAGATACCGTCAACAATTCTCCGATAGGTTGTTCTCTCTCTCTCGCTAAAACACCCAAAAAGACCAACAAAAGCCCCCTAGTCTGAAACAGGGGAGCGTTGCGCAGAAGGTCGGGATCACTTTCCCCACGAGTTTGTTTGAACAGGGCAGGCCCGTCGGCGAAACCCAGGACCAGAGGTGTTGGTCTAATCCAGCGCCAGGAAGCACGCCCAGATGGCCAGCTGGTCGCCCGCTCAAAGAGGCCAAGGCCTACGTCAACACTCCGGCTAGCCTGCGTTCGACCCACACGTAGAAATAGAACGAGTAGACAGACACGGCAATGCTTTGACTTAGTCTGAATGTCAGCTCTAGTGTTCCTTAGCAAGGCTCTAAGGTAGAAGGTTGTCATAGGCCGGGTGTTTATTTCAGACGGTGCGTTTTTTGGTTGACTAATCTATGTCGTATGCCATGGTGCAGGGCTTCCACTCCTTTTCAAAGTTCTAGAGTCTAGCTCCTGCCGTTGTGTGCCCACAGTCTGTCACAGCCGCCCCACCCTCTGGGCTCTAGTGTTCCTTAGCAAGGCTCTAAGGTAGAAGGTTGTCATAGGCCGGGTGTTTATTTCAGACGGTGCGTTTTTTGGTTGACTAATCTATGTCGTATGCCATGGTGCAGGGCTTCCACTCCTTTTCAAAGTTCTAGAGTCTAGCTCCTGCCGTTGTGTGCCCACAGTCTCAGCCGCCCCACCGTCTGGGCTCCGTTGGGTCCCCTCCCCCCCGAGCTTGGCCCGTTTCCTCTGCATACTGGAGCCTGCCTGGCAAAGACGCCCGTCCAGTTTGCATTTGAAGTCGTTCCAAATGGCTTTTCGACAATCTATTGGCTTATTTCACAACTTTTTCCTGCTAATCTGCCTTCCGTTTGCCTTGATTGTCTTCTCTTAGAGGTCCCAACAGCGTCTCCTATTTTTAAACTTTAGGCTGAAAGCTGTATCAAAGTACTAACGTCGGGATCAAACAACTGCAACTAAGTCTTAGTGTGCTGTTGGTAAAAAAAAAAAATAGTAATACTTTAATACTGTATGCGCATCTCTCTGTTTTGGGCTGGGTTGCTGGCGGCGGCCCGAGCTTGCCGGGGGATGGATGTCTTGTGCTGTGGGATGTCTGGATTACATGGCACTATCCCCTCTAAAATACAGCGTTAAGCACTGCTGGGATGATTGGGCTAACTCCCCGAGACAGCTTCCTATCTTGAAATAACGGCCTCTTCCATGATAATAGTTATTGAATAAAGCTTTTAGGAAGATGCCGTGGCGGGCGGTCGGGAAGGGTGTGTGTGTGTGTGTGTGTGTGGGGGGGGGGGGGGACGAGTGCGTAGGGTGGGGGTGGGCGTCCCGCGATGACAACCGCTCGGGCGTTTATTGTGGAGCTGTCTGGTGCCCTCCATTACCGGGCAGCTGTAATCTGCTTTGACCGCGCGGCGTGCAGATGTGATCGTAATGAAGTGGTAGGGAGTGTTGACTTGACACTAAAACCCTAATGGGTCGACGGGTAAGGAGCAGATCCTGCTGACAGCCCGTACTTCTGGCTTAATCTGTTGGGCTCTGTGTCTCTCGCCCTATACCCCCCTTTTTGATGGATTCAGACTACTTTTTTTGGGAGCCATTTTCTTTTTCTTTTCTTTTTTTTTTACCACTCTACCCAATGGAAGGTGTCTTGTTTGTTTCCATTCCCTGTTCCCAGTCCCATGGATTTATCATTTACTTGTCTTACTTGTTGAGAGCAGGTAATCATGCCTTGTAGGCCCAATTTGTGGAGGAATGGAAACGAAAACACGTGTGCCTTCCCCCTGTCAAACACTGCGCTAGCTGGATGAGAGCTGAATTGTAACCGGTTCCCTCAACGCTGCGCAATCCTGTCTCTGTCTGCACATATTGTCTGCCTCTAAATCAGCGTTTTCCTTCTCCAAATTAACACTTTGTATGGTGCCTGTGTCTCCCCAGGGATCCTCGAGACAAAGAGACTCGAGGTCATCAAATCTAACGGCACCATCGACCAGGTCCTCGGAGATGTGACTTACTATGCGGCGGACTTGCCCATATGGTGGCAGATCCCTCAGTATGTGCTCATCGGAATCAGCGAAATTTTCGCCAGCATTGCAGGTGAGCTGTTGTTATGCTAAGAGGCTTTGTTGGCCCGTGCCCCGAGTAGAAACTAAAGCACTGTCGTTATAAGTTTGTGTAAGCGTAATATGTGAAGCTTTTTCTCTTAGTGTCTCCACTGGTTGAACTAACCACAATAGCCTTAATTCTTTGACTTTACAATTGTTTTGCTTGCTTGTCTAGATTTAAATCCTTTATGTATAGTGTATTGTATTAATCACTTCACTTCAAATGAGGCACACTCCTGTGTGTTTTTCTTTTTTACTTCATCAGTCAAATTCCTTAAGTAATGTAATCATCGGCTAGCCAGGGGTCATTGATAACAGACTTAACCGACATGAACTGTCTTTACATGGTGCCCTCACAGTTTTGCAATTGGTAGCAAGCCTTGACGTCGAAGAGAATACAAGCCTCAGTGATAAAAGGAACACACAGATTAGATAAAGGTGAACTATGAAGACACGATGACCTCAGCTCTTTCGGTTATCGCTCAACTTGTTTATACACATCATCTAATCAACATTAGTCTACTTTAAACACATAGACCCCCCCCCCCCCCCCCTCCCCTGCATTGAGTAGCAGGACTGGCCTTTGTCATCCTTTTAAATTGCTTGGTTAGGGGAATCCATGAGTCACCGATCATTCTGATTGACTCGGCTAAAGTGAGGTATTATTGCTGCTTACTGGGGTCTGATTTTGGGGCATTTCACACTGTGCTTCCAGCCTGTTCTCGATGCCAAAACCCTGACATCATGTCCAGTAGCAGACACGTTGGACATTTAACCCAATGAAGCACTTTCCTGCTTAAGTAGTTCCAATGTTTACAGTTTAATCTAAGGTATTTTCATTTCCATAAAAAAAATTATTTATATTCCTTTTAATATGTTTGTTTTGTTTTGATTACTAACAGGCTTACAGCTGTCACAATAATTATCAATATACAGTTTTCCCCCCAATAATTATAAACAGAGATTGCTGTCAGTGGAAATTGACAATTTAGTAGAAAGTGTGTCTTTATAATCACCTACCCCTGCTTTAATGACACTCTTTCACTCCATCTGAAATAGTTCTTTGAAAACAGGCATAGCGGATAATGTGAGCTGAAAGCTCATTCCCACACACGGTCTTCAATAGCAGAAACATAACACGTTGATTGCCATCTATGTGTTCATGTATAACTTAACATTATGTGTTGACGACTGTATTTGGGAGTGAAGAAGGCCAGCCAGAGAAACAGCAAAGCCTTGCTCTTTTTGTGTCCCTTGGCAGTCAATGGGTTCCAACTTAAATGGTTAATTCAGTTTAAAGGATTCTAAGCGTGACTTTTCTTAAGGATGTTTTCTAAGGCCACATGGTGCACCTATTCTCGCTGATTCATTTTGTTTGGTGAAAGCGGCATTTAGTTCATGTCGGAAAAGGTCCCCATTCAGTGGCATGTCTCAGTTTGTCATTGGAAAATCTTTATTCTGGATGATATTCATCATATTCACGTTTGTTAGGCCTATATCTCAAAATGTTTTTAGACAAAGCTTAATATTTGATGACCATGCATAATAGATATGCCCGACCATGATCGTCAAATGATTTTCATCAAAATATTTGGATTTTAAAAGAACAGTATCTTGTCCTCTCCTTTGCTGTTTGGGCATTAAGGTTAGTCAAACGAGGCGAAAGTAGACTACTCTAACAAATAAACCTTTGTGACGACAACTTTTAAGGGAGACAGCAATCTATTCCCTGAACAAGCACAGCCGCATCAGACTCCTCAGGTCAAAGGTGAACTCTGCCTTCTCTACTCTCATTCAATTGGGAGAAAACATATGTTTCAATGTCAATGTTAAGGCGCTGATAAAAAAAAAAAAAGAAAAATACCGTCAATGATTTCTTCATTCCTCTATTTATGATATTAGTGAGAGCTGACAAAAGGAAAGTCTCTGACTCAATACGTTGAATAAGGTTGGTTTGATCAGCAGGAAGTTTTAAAGAAAGTCCGTTTTATAACCAACCTTGGCTCTTTTTTCATTCCAGAGGAGATTTTTTTCTTTTTATGGTGCTGCTAATGTTCTAAAGTTTTAGCTTAGTGGACAAGTCAGCACAGAAATCTAAGACTTTGAGCGGTTGATATGAATTGTGTCACAGGAAAGAGTCTGTGCACAGTATGTGCATATTTTGAGTGAGAACCCCCCCAATTACTGCACAATATTTAATATTTTTCTCAAGCTTCCCCCCCCCCCCTGCTCGTCACAAAACCCTTATGCCCCTTTCAAGTTCGGCGTCTTTGTTCCGTTGTCACCGTTACTTGAATGATCGAGCGCTTCTTGCACGTCTGTAGGAGAGGAGTTCTGAAGCCTGCATGGACAACTCCTCTCCTGTAATGTACCCCCCTCTCTCACCCAGTTCAGGGACTGCAGGGATGAGTAAACACTACAGTGTAGCAGGTGACTATTTTGGGGGGCTTCTTAGCAGCAGAGCACAATTGAAATGAACCGATTTTTATTTTTGTATTTGTCGTCTGGTGTTTTTGTTGTTTCTAATTTCATTTCCTCTGTTGTAGTCACGATCATTCGCCACCCAAGACATGTTTTGTTTTCTTTTGCGAGAGGTTTCAATTATCGACATGACTAATGCGTTTGGTAAGACCTGTATCGCTGAGGTGTTCAACTATTGATAGGTGGTTAAGCTGCATGTTATAGTAGTGAAACCTACTGTACTTTGTTGAACTTTTTCAATGAACGAGTCAATGTTTCAGGAAACTGATATTTTCCTGAACTTTATGTTATTGATATCTTTCACTAGTCAGACTGAATACATTTCTGTACGCATTGAACAACCTTGTTTATAGCCACCTTCACAGACAATTTCAACTGGTTATAAGAATATCCATTAAATTCGGGCAGTCCCTTAAAACGGATAATCTATCCATAAAATGAACCCCTCCTGTTCTCTCTCTCTCCCTCCTGTTCCATAGGACCATTGGACACCAAAATGTGGACGTGCGTCTGGTAAAAAGGGATCAGATTCCTTCCGAGTAAATTTCGCTATTGCTTCAGGTGCCCACTTTCTATATGTGCCGCATCCTAGACTGTTTCCTAACCTCCCAGGGATCTGAGTAATTCTTTGCTTTTGCGTACCACCCGCAGATTGTCTGCTTTCGGGCAGTGAGAATATATTAAATGATTCCCTACAGGGGTTTTTAATTATGTATCGGTCTTTTGGAACATGTTAAAGGCTAATGTTATTTTCTGAGAAATTAAAGATTACTTCTCTTACACAGCCTCTGGGGGAGAGCAAAGTGAAATATTTAAACTTTTGTGCTTTTTTTTTTCTTTTTTTTGTATTTTCTTTTGTCTTGATACTTCTCTCCCTCTCTCTCTCTCTCTCTCTCTCTCTCTCTCTCTGATGATTCTGATGATTATGATTATGAAAGGTCAGCATGTTAGTTTTGGGCAGACGCAGGGGTCAACAGAGAACGAGCCGTTGCCCTCCGATCTGCTGTCTCTTTCCTCTGCCACTGCGCTGTCTAAGATGGGCCTCCCCTTTCATTGGTTTTAATTCCCACATGATCTGCGTGGCTATTGCAACTGTGTTTGTTGATAGGCCCTGAAAAGGTTAGCCCGGCACTCCAAAGGAATGTTTCTCTTTCTGAACAATTGGAAAGGTCAGTGGCGGCATCTTGCCGACGGAGTTGATTGTATCTCCCCATTCTTCCCTTATTCTTTTGTTCCGATGGTATTTATTGTTATTATTTTTTTTCTCCTTCAGCACAATACCACCGTAGGTATTCTAAAGGGCGTGATGTGTACGTTGCATTAGTTCTGCCAATGCGCCTCTTGGAGGAAGGTCTTAGCGGACGAGTGTGCAGTGCTTAGCAGACGCTCTGCAATCTCTCCAGACAGACAACGCCATGGGGCGTCATTTGGGAAATGGCTGGTATGAGGAGCTAGTGTGAAAATATCAATGTCCGCTGGCAGGCAGCTTACATGGCCAAACCAAAGCAATTTCGTCTCAGTCTCTCTTTCTCTCTCTCTGTCTATCTCTCTCCCCCTCTCTCTTTATCTCTTTCTATCCTCTTTTTGACCTGATATAACCTATGCACTGGGGCCATTAAATAAACGCCAGCAGAAGAGGTCTTTGATGAGTGCCCTACGTTGAATCAATGTTTTAAGATGCAGCCAAGAATGACTACAGTTCTTTGCTCATACCAAGCGGAGAGATCGTTGCTCGGAAAGGATTGTAGTGTTTCCAAGTGCTCTTTTGGACACGGTCAAAAGTACAACGAAAGGCCTCAGTCAATATAGGGTCAGATCGCGTAGGTTACCAAAAAGAAGTTTCCAATTAGTACATAAAATCCACGAGAACAATAAATGTCAAAGGTCACCCAACCTCAGAGCCCTCGTATTAGAAGTACTCTATAGCACAGGACTCTTGTGGGGGTGAATCATGTGCAGTGGAACGCACAGGACTGCGAAATTAGCCCTCTCCCAAGCCCAACTAGCTAACCCCTGCCCTTTGGGTAAAGACCACGGAAAAACAGTGTGTGATCTCATACGACCTTCAAAGGTCACCTCGTGTTTTCAGCACAAGTCATTCTTTATTTTTTTGAAATACTAATATCCGTATCTTGTATTTGTAGGACGTTTACGGTTTAAATGTTAGCGACTGTGGAGTGTTGAACACGGAGTGATGCTACTGCAGGTGTTGGAGGAATCGTATGTGGAAAATAAATAAGCGTGATTTTGGTCTTTCATTATCATAAATCGATCGGCAGGTAAAAACTGTGAGTCCGACGACTACACACGCAGGCACTCCTGGGTTTCTACCGGCCTATGCACTTCGATAGGATTGGTTGTCGGTGCGACTGTACACAAAATACATACTTTGAAAGAAATGCGAAGTCTTTTGAGTGTTACGCTTTGGCTTCTATGTGTTTCTTTCCTCTTTGTCAATGATGGTTTATTGTTTTATTGTTGATGTCTGTATTGCAGGCCTGATGTTTGCTTCCTGTACTGTCCCCGAGTTCACCATAGAATTGTTGTTGTTCTTATAATTTGTGTTGCTGGACTGGGGTTTGTTCAATCTTCTAGCACTTGGTCAATGTGTTGTTGTTGTTGTTGTATTGACCACGTTTGTGTGTTGCAGGCCTGGAGTTTGCCTACTCCGCATCCCCCCGCTCCATGCAGAGCGCCATCATGGGTCTGTTCTTCTTCTTCTCTGGGATCGGCTCGTTTGTGGGCTTGGGTCTGCTGGCCATCGTCTCACTCCCGCAGATTGGCTGGATGTCCTCACACAAAGACTTTGGTAAGAGACGGCAAACTGTCCAAAACTCTAGCACCCTCACAGTGTCTAACTAAAACACACAGCAAGTATTTTCTACACACAAAGGTTGGTACGTCGGATTGATTGAAGCCAGGAAGCTTTGTCATGCTAGTTCAAATCATGTAATTAACCATAATTAGTTCAAATGAAGCAATACTTTTTTATGTTGATGATGTATGTTTATGAGTCAAGACTTTCTGTATTTGTCTTTAGTGGGCCATTTTAGAATGTTGACCACAGTTTTTTTCTTTTCAGAATGTTTCACTGTATTCTGGTCGGAACTTAGTTCATTGTATCATTTTGTAGTCCAGTACCTTTGTGTTTAACTTATTCATCAGAATTTTAGAACAACCCATTTTAAATCTGACTGTTCTGAGAGAACTGTTCATGGTATCGACCCACAGTTTGTAGTGACAGCAGACAGACTCTCGGGACTCTTTCTCTAAGCGTCACAGGTTTTGTTTTGTTTTTGTTGCTCCCAAAGTATGTTTGTGAGGAATGACCCCAGAGTCTGTCAAAATGGCCTTAAGCGCTTTGCCTGGTCATCGATCATAATGAACACCGTTTTACACTGAAGAGAAATTGCCTGCCTTGTCCATCCGATATGTCAAAGGCGTCCATGCTTTATGCCTCGAGCCTTGCATTGGCCGAGCGTATAGTTTAGAAAGGTGATTGGTTGAAAAGCGTACGGAACTATGGAATATGCAAATCAGAGCTCTTTTAGCAGGATTCTTGGTGCTGGGATTAGAATTTTTTCAGAGGACATGTCACAGAAACCTACCCTTTTCCATGCAAGCACTCGGTAAGTGAGTTGTGGAGTTGCGAAACAGGTACGTAAACAGCGACGGGTGCAATTCTCTTTGTTTTAAAAGCGTTTCCCGGTAATAAATCGAGCGAGTCAAGCGAACGACCGAAGCTTCGTGTAAATCTGTCCCCGGGTGCCAGATTGAGCAGCGTGGCAGAGGCACCAGATGGATGACAGTTCCCTGGCTAGAGAGGAGGCACTCCACTCCACTTGCCGGGGAGCACGCGGTAAATAAGCCAGCCACTGTAAATTGTTTGCCCACTAACACCTAATAGCTCATTAATACGGCGAGCAGACAGGCCAGGAGGTCTTTTTTTTTTTTGTGATGACGTTAGCAGTCGGGGGAGGAAACACTTTGCGTCGCCTCATATATCCATCGCTCTCCCTCGTCCGCCTCGCCTTAAGGAGACGTTGGTTTTTGCCAGCGTCATCTCATTATTAACCCAGAGATCACTTTTTTTAAGACCTATTATTCTACATCCAGTTAGGATAGTAAAAGACAGCCACAAAAAAAAAAAACACATCCATGCAACTTCATTTGAATAAAGGATGAGTTGGGGAATTCGACATGGCTGCCCTAAGACAACAAAGTCTTCAGGTGGCCATTGATTAAAAAGGCCTTTGGCTGATAGCCTCCTCCTCCTTAAAGTCAGTCAGAAGCAATAGTTTGTTACTGCGGTGTTAGTAGTAGTATTCTTTCTTTTTTTTTTTTTTCACATGGCCTACTTTTCACAATGTTGTTGTTTTTTTTTTTTTATTCGTAATATTTTTCTATTTTTCTATTTCCTCTGGCCTTCTATTGTGGCTCACACCACAACAGGAGTGGACGGGCTGGGAAAGCAGCCCGTCGTTCTTGTTTCCAGGGCTGTGGGCAACAGGGATGGGGGGGGCGGGGGGGGGGGGGGGGGGGGGGGTGTCATGCACAGCAGCCTGCCTGAGCCCTGCTGCTGAGTCATGTTGTGTCATGCACGCCTCTAGGAATCAGACTTGGTATTAATCACCGACTTGAGGGCTCCCCCGATTGCACGCAGAGACAGAATTCGAGCCCAATCATCTCTCCTGCTTTAAGTGAAGCTGCCGCTTGAGCCGAGCCGAGCGAGCTGGCCAGGAACGCCTCCTCCGGCTCCCGCCTCTCGCTTCCCCGACCCGGGCTGACCCTCGTTCAGGCGGCTCCCATCCAGTGCGCTCTTCCTGAGCGCAGATGCTGGAGCCAGAGCCCACTTCCCTCTCAGATCTGAAATGAAAACGATTAGCCTTTCCAGTGAAACATTGCTTGGTGAAAAAACGGCGATTCGTTGGAAATATTCCAGAGGCTAAAATATGTATTTATTTATTAAAAACAAAAGACCTATTTCTCTCTTGCTTCCGACCCTCACCTCCTTGACCTTAACTGACCTTTGCACAGTTATTTATTTATTCATTCAATTATTTTATACTTGCTGACATACAGATCACCTTACAATACATATTTAGTTATCCATTTCACTTTTTTTATATTTTTAAGTGGTCAATGTTTCGGTAAATGTTTATCCTGAAACCTCAGGCTGGTTGGTCCTTGATCATGTTATTTAACCCAATAGTGGATAAAGCAGGAGAAGTATCCTCAATGCCTGAGACTGGCTGAGCCCTAAACCTCTTAGGTCATGTCAACAGAGCAGGTCATCTCCACCATACCGTCCACCTCCGGCACTCCGGGATCCTCAACACTGGACCTAGCCGTATTCACTTAGCATTTCCATTGTCCAGAGTCCGGACTGATTCGGTCACAATAGCGTCCCTGACCATAGAGAAGGCGAGGTGATATTTTCAGCGAGGGTCCGAGCTGCGGTCTGGGGAAAGTGAGCAGGAAGTGGCCTTTCACCGCTTCTTTGTCGCCGCGTTTTTAAATGGCGGCTAAGGCGGGGTTCAGGGGTCGGAGAGGTGATCGGAGTACGAGGTGGCGTTGACATATATCCGGTCGGAGAACTCGGAGCCTCGGCCATTTGGCGAAATGTCACTGTTTTAATGGAGGGCTTCTTCGTGTCAGGAGAAGGTAAACGGTCACTTTTTCCTTTGCCTTATATTCTTTTCAAAGGAGCTTTCTTCTTAAGATAAGTCCTGTTCCTGGGTTTTCTTTTAGCGCTTTCCGAGGGAGGGCAAATTTCAGCTCTTTTTCGTTTATGGACTACAGAATTGGTGAAAGAGTAGATGTAGAGATACTATGAGGAGGCGAAGGAGGAAGATGAAGGGCGCATGAATTATGTGTCGTAGAAGGCAAAACGGCGGCATCAATCAGGATTTTGGAAGTGAGAAGTCCACCTCAGAAAATAGCTGTGAAAAACAAACAATGTGCATTGATCTTCTTTTTCATTGTATTGAATGCATTGAAGCATTAAAATGCTAGGTCATTGCACCACGGGCCTGCAGTTATCGATCCATTTTCAAAACCAAAATTGATATTGATCTCGACTCACATGATTTTCTTTTGAGTACTTCCCCTCAAGTAAACCGTTCTTCAACTTTTTATCGCACGCACGCACGCACGCACACACGCACACACACACACACACACACACACACACACACACACACACACACACACACAGGATATGGGAGGGAGAAGTTTGCTGTGGTTCAGGCGTACTCTTGTGAAGCTGTTGAAGTTTTTCTTAGCTGTCATTGTACTGCAGCACCTCCAAGTCTAACGTACATGGAACGCCACCCCCCAGCCCGACTCGCATTGTTCCATGCAAAGATAGAAAGTCATTGTTAAGTTACCAAACCTTGTTTCATGTCACTCCACGGACCATCGAGCCACACTTTTGCCCTCCGCAGCTCAGCATTTGGCTCTTTAAATACCTGTCAGGTATTTACAGGGGTTTACAAATGTTTTTTTTTTTTTTTTTTTTTTTTTACAAATCCCCCCCTTTCTCCACCGAGCTCCTTGTTTTAAGCATCATGAATTATTCAAACAAGACTAGTTTCTCTGCTCTCTCTCTCTCTCTCGTCTCGTCTCGTCTCGTCTCGTCTCGTCTCTGCCTCCCTCCCTTCTCTATTCAAAACATTTCCCCAGCCAAAGGCCAATTCACTGGGCAGAACCCGTTGAGATGGGAACGCGGGGAGTCAAGGTGATGGGCTTTTCAATTGCAGCGCCTTTAGCGGCGTATCAGCTTACTGGAGATCTGTACACAGTGAGATGACGCCTCATCAAAGAGACAGCTTTCCCCCGGTCCCTTTGAAGGCTAGATGAAGTGTGTGTGTGTGTGTGTTTTCCCAAACGCTGAAATGGCTCATAATGAAAGGGACAGGCAGCACGGGTGCAAACATTGCTGAGGTCTTGCACCTGTGTGGGCAGAGCATTTAATCCCCATGTTGTCTTCCTTAAACCTTCCCCGTTTACATTTAGCCTATCTCTAAGGAGCACAAACAGCTAACCAACCACAGAGGGACTGCAATAGTCATCATTGGAACGGAATTTACGACAGTGAATAAATCAGGGAATGAATTAGTTGATGAATGAATAGTTTATTGCTTTGTGAGCCAGAAGTTAGGTTTGGAATCTGCTCTGCTGAAGGTACAGGATGTAGAGACACCCTTCTGCTGCTGAAAGATGGTTTCTAGGCCTCCATGGCGACTGACAGGGTTGGTTGGTGCTCTTGCTTGGGAAAATCGTTCCATGCCATGCTATTCTGTTTCATAAAACTCTCAAATCCCTTTTTCTTCGTAAAATATGAATATATCAAATAGGGTTCCATGTACAGTATATTGGTGTATTAATATTTTACGTAGAAGTGAAGAATAAGGATATACATGGAATCCTATTTGGTATATTAATATTTTACGTACAAGGGAAGAATAAGGATGGATACAGTATGTGCGGATATGGAAGTATATATATATATATATATATATATATATATATATATATATATATATATATATATATATATATATATATATATATATATATATATATGTATATATATATATATATATATGTATATATATATATATATGTATGAATATTTTATGTTGAAATGTCTGAAGCAGAATGGTGTTTATACATATGTTCCTTTAATCATACAGCAGAGCAGATTAGATCGTCTGCTAATTTATATTTATTTATATATACTGTGTGTGTGTGTATATATTTATATATATATATATTCCTGATAGGCCAACAACACTAAATATATATTCCAATAATTTTGCCTGGCCTTGGATCTCACCGTAATTGCTCTTTCTTCAAAGCAGACACGACTGAATCATAATGGGCCAATGTGCTCCAGAAGGAACAGGATGGCAAATCACCAGCTTCAAGATGCAAGGCGATCTTTAACCTTTACATGGAGAAAAAAACCCCAAATCTTTTGACCTCTTCAGCGTAGGCAATTGGCGCCATAGAATCTTTTTTGTTATGTGGGCTGATATTTTACAGTCCTTATGAAGGTGACATGAAATGTTTTTCTTTTTTTTTTTAACAAAATGGTCGTTGTCTTTTCCTTTGACCTAACGCTGAGGTTTATTCAGTGCGGTGACCATGACCTCACCCATAGGATGGCTACCGTATTTTCGTCGTTGTCGCAGGAGTGTCTGTTCTGTCCACTTTGGCCACCTATGTCACCGCTGCCTGACCACCAATATGGCTTTTTATCTCCATCTCTGTCTTCCTCTCTCCTGTTCATGTTTTATTATTATATTTTATTTTTGTGCTTTTGCTTTTTTTATCCTTAATATTTATATATTCTTTTTTTTATTTATCCATGTTTTCTTGTTATTATTATTATTATTATTATTATTATTATTATTATTATATATATTTTTTCTCCTTCATTTCTTTCTTTCTTTTTTTTTTGCCACCCTATCTGTCCATGTTTTTCCTGCTCCCTCCTTCCTCACTCCCTCCTCTTCTCCCGCCTCTATAGCTCATACCACGCACATCTGACAGGAGATCGGGACAGCGGGTGTGGGAAGTATTCCCCTTCATCGTATTAAAATCCGACCTGGACCTCCACATCCCACTCTTCTTTCACAGAGAGATGGTCCCTGCACGGGGGAACTTTTAATATGTGGCTTCCTTTGACAGAACATGTCCCTGGGGGGAGGGGGGGGGGGGTTCTGCACTTTACCTATTTTAGAAAAAGGAAAAAGTCACGCTCACAGTGGGATATCACGACCGTGGGAGTTAGGACATTTTCAGGTGTCATGCTTTTTATATACTTCGACTTTAACTTTTTATTGAATTTAATTGAACTTGGGGGGAGGGGGGGGGGGGGGACAAGGCCCCAAGAAGGTCTGAGGCGTCTGCTAGTCCAAGCAAAGCACTGGACCTCACTGATGTGTCTGCACGAAGTAGAGGACTGCTGCTGTAATGCAGAGCCAATTATCAGACACTGTTCAGTTCGGAAGATTCAAACTGCCGTTAGGCTTTTTTTAAATTCGCAGCTGTCGTCTCCTCTCTTCGTGTAAAAAATATAATAATCCCAACTAGCAGGGGAGTGCTTTGAATTTCTTCTCAATTTTGATTCAATGAAGAATACATTTAAAAAGAAGTCTTAACGGCCTACCATGCAGAGTGAAATCAGAAGTACTTAAGTAAAAGCGTCTGCTTGAATGACATTAAATGCCAAATAAATCATTTGATGGTCGTAGCCTTTTCTGAGTGTGTGATGAAAGCTTAACATTTCCCGAGAATGTAGCTGTGATGAATCTTTTCAAATCGTGCTCAATGAGTTGTAAAAGAGTTTTTCAACAAAGCTCATTTAAAGAAGTAATTCATTTTGCCATTTTGCCAACAAACCCTTGCATCTTTTAAAGAAATGACACAGTTATACAGGGACTGGGTAATGGTAATGCAGCCAATACATTTTTTCTCTCTTTGTTTGTTTTTCAACCCCCCCCAACACGCACGCATGCATGCGCACACACACACACACACACACACACACACACTTTCCCTATAAGACCTACATACATTGACACAACTACAGATGAACACACACATAAAACCATTGAACACATCTTCTGTTTAAAAGATTCTGTGTTTTATTCAGTGTGTCTGTTCCATTGTTGCCGTCCCCTTTGAGAAAGGAAACAGTTCTTTAACACTCCCGGCAGTAAACCATCCCTGGGGGGCCCGAATGACTGTTACTGTAACTGTATTTCTCACATAGTCAGTGCCCAAGCACCAACAACCATGCCTTCTCTCTCAGAGGTCAGAGAGGGCCATGTTTATAACATGTTCTCTTTGCTATCCTGCAGGTTAAACAAGGTTCACAAACAGAACAAAACTAGAAAAGACCGTTTTTTCCCTCTACATTCTGGAATGTTCGTGTTTCTATTGAGTTGGTCTTGGATGGCATTCCACAGAGAAAAAGCCAGGCTATTGGCATTGTGTCTCTTCTGGTTATAAAGCAGTAGTCCTTTAATGCGGCAGGCTGTTTTTTAAGGTGTTTTTTTTTAAGTAAAGGATCCATGCTCCTGTCCAGTCCCTCCAGGTAGCATCCTGCACTTGTCACAGTGCTGCTCTTGCCTAAAACATTTCTACAGGGCTTTTTGCCTTTTTCAACTGTGACTATAAGGATTTCTGTGTCATCCCAACCCTGGCTGCTGAAACCCCCGATGTCTCTGAAGACACTTGGCTTCTTTGGTTCCGTTGGAGGTGCTGTGCTGACATGCTGTCATAACAGTGGACCTTGTTTTCTTTTCTCTCACTTTCTCTCTTTCTTTTCTCTTTTTCTTCCACCCCCCCCCCCCCCTCTCCTCTTTCTGTCTGCACTTTCTCTCTCTCTCTCGCTTTTTTTCCACTCCCTCTCCCTTCACATCCCTCTCCCTCCCTCCTCTGTTTTCCTCTCTCTTTCTCTCTACCTCTCCCTAGGCAACATCAACGACTGCTCCTTGCACTACTACTTCTTCCTCCTGGCAGGGATCCAGGGCGTCACCCTGCTCCTCTTCCTCATCGTCTCCGTCAAGTACGACAAGCAGAAGCCGAGCAGAACAGGAAGTCAGAGGCAGCGGCTCGCCTCCTCTTGACCCCCAACCCCGTTCAAACCTTGACCTTCGCAGCTGGACAGAGGTCACTGTTCCCCCAAGACTTGTCTGAGTCCATGGCCAAAAGGGTTGTCATTGTCTGAGATTTTTAGGTGGTTTGAGAGTTTATGAAATGGCTATGTCAAAGTTAAACAAAACAACAAACTGAATATTTCCTGTACAGTGAACCTATTTAAACCTTTCTATCTTTCTGGAAACTTTGAGACACGCAAAGGCGGCGTCATCTAAGAATCGCTTTAATAGAATGTAAGAAAACTTGCAAAGTAACAAGAATCCTATGAACCCTCCAACAGCGGATGCGCTCAAGGCACATTGATCGATTTATATTTGTATTTCAACAGAGAAGAACCCTTGAAGCCAGTGAATCAAAATGCCCCTGTAGATTGAGTTTTATTCACGCAGCCTTCTAAGTTATCATGAAGGAATTTTAATGTTGCCGTTAAGGTAGACAGTTATTACTTTTCCACCAGTTACAGGCGTTTTATCATTATTTTTGTGTGAGTTGTACTATGAAAATTGCAGAACTGAAATGCCGCGTCTAATAACCAATTGTTTTCAGGTGTTGCCATGATGATCCATGTAGTGAGCTTTCAGATTTTTTTGTGTTTGTTTTTTGTCAGATTTCATGTTGTAATAGTTTTTCCAGTTGTCAGTTGAGATAATAGCAATTGTGTTCATTTGTAATTAGGTTAGTGATCTCCGTAGACAAGTGCGTACGACTGCTAGCCATCAAGCCTTTATACTGGGTTGTGATACACTTGAAATGGATGTCGTCAGAGCTGTAAAACTGTGAGTTGAATGCAAACCTGTATTTTTGCGTAATTCATCGAACTTGCACAAATTTGCACATAAAAAAAGTTATTCGGAGTCACCTGATAATATTGACCTGGCCTTTCCATAATATTCTGAAATATATAAAACATCTCCTGAACACAGTCATTTTAGGGCGAAATGTGCTCCAGGTAGCCATAACTGTATGAACATCTGTTACAGGCTGGACTGAGTCCGTTTACATGTCTAGGTTATCAATTGTATTTACCTTTTCAAGCAAACCGTTATGAAAAGAGCGGTTTTTGCCGTTTCAGTTATTTAAAAGAAAACTTGACTCGTGCATTATCAATGCTTTAGAGTCCTTACATTTTCAAATGAAGTCCAAAACAATTGCTTTTATTTTGTACCAATATCCATGAAGGTTTGAGTGGATTTGGAACGCAAGGTATGTTTTTTACATACCATTAATTATGCCTTCGATAACTTTTTGATAAACTTTTATCTGTTTACACAGTGGGTGGATTTTACAGTTCTAAACCACAATCTGATTGATTATGTCATGTCTAAGAGGCATTATGTATTTGCTTCTACGGGCTACTGGTACGATACCACTTTTCCCCGTAATTTTTGTAATGGTTAAGTATTATGATCCCCGCATTATTTTCCACAATATTAGATTTTATTTGCTGCTTTGATTCATTTTTAAAGATATTTTGTTGTTAGTATGTGCTCTGTTTTCATTTTACCGGATTGTTGGATTTGTCTTTTTTTTTTCTTTCTTTTTTTTGTGTCACATTGGCCAATAAAATGCTTTAAAATCGGTATTGCCTAAGTAGGCTAGTATCTAACGTTTTTTTACGTTTTATTAGTGAATATGTTATTCCATGAATTCAGAATTATTATTAATTACTTGACAGTGTGTGGTTACAGAAACAGCTTCCGAATGTACTGGTAATGGATTGTAATAGACATACCTCAAAGCAAGACACATAACAGTTTATTATTCATTGTTATTTTTATACACCAGGTTTTACCGTGATGACCTTCAGCACAGTTAGAGTGAAGGTTATACAACTTGCAGGCAAATATATCTCGGCCAAAATACTACTTAACTTGAACATAATATCAGCAGACTAAAATATGGATTTAATTATACACTGCGGTCTGAATACTGACATAAAATTGAAAGGGTTCTGATATTTCAAAGCTCCTCCTACTTTAAGGAGTTTAGTTGAGATGGAATCCCAAGTTAATTCAATTGGAGCCTAAGCAGTTTTAATAGATTTCTCTCGGTTAAACTTCTGCCAGGAAAATGTCTTTGTGATGCATATCTGACCTTGTTCATTCAACGTTTCTCAACCCCCAGGACGCCCCTCTTTGGACGTGTCTTAAGAGTCTAATCTAACAAGATTTATTCAAACTAAATCACTCTTCAGAAATTGCTTTATAATCCGCAATGATTAAGAATTAATGGAAAAGTCAAACAATGTTAGCAGATTAGAAGCTATTATCTCCCGCCGTTAATTAGCGTAAGTATCAGCTGCTACATTGAGTTAGATTTGCTATAAAGCAGGACGATCACCTCATCATACACAATCCTGACATGACGTATTTCGTTCATGTCAGTCCAGATAGTCATTCAATTGCAATTATAAGAGATTGAAATCTGGATTCCGCTATCTACGCTTCACTATAATATAGGCATTTCAGGTTCACGTAGCCAGTTCAATTTGCCGTCTGGGGCTGATACAGCGTAATCAGAAAGCTGATATGTAACAATAACTATAATACAGCCTGCCGTCAGACATGATGTATGCCTTCTATGTTTGGTATAATGTGTAGAATCGGCTATGTAGAATATGTTATTTAATCAGCAAAGCATTTCATCAGAGACACAAAACTCAAATCTCAATCACCAATATGTCAAAGCTTTTCTTCTGCATCTTTCATCACTAGAGGGAATTGAAAGGAAATGTTTCACAAATTAGACAAGCGTCCATACATATCTATATATCTATACATACTATATATAGATATATAGATATTTGTATATATATACATATAAACGTAGACACTCAGAGATAAATATATACAGTTCATTTCCATTCACTTGACTTCCAGCAGGCAGGCAAATGGATGAGGCCATCTTTGAGTGGTGATATGCTGTACTGCCAGCTCCTCCAAGTCCCTCACCGCCTGCGCTGTACCCATATGACACGGTCGGTTGCCCTCCTCATCTTGCTGCTACAGGGATTTGGCGGAGAGTCATTTGTTGCCGTTGGGCATTTTGAGTCATCCTTGCTGTTTTCTGGAGTGGATAAAGACATGTTTGTGTGTTTTGATGGGTGTTTATTTGTGTATGCGAGTGTTGGGGTCTGTGAGTGTGTGTGTAATGGCCCAGGCCATGCTTGAGACAGTGTTTACAAGGCAGCATACATTTGCCCCTAGGCACCGGGGTTGTGTTTGTGAACAATGTTGTCTTTCGGATTCCTGGGGCTCCATCTGTAGAAGTTGCTCAAACTCTGAGCTGACCTAGACAGACGCTCCTCTCTTACCTTAAATGGTTAACCCCCAAGGTTAAAAAAAAAACACATTTAAATGAAAGCCACATGAATCCAAGACCTAATGCATATTCAGAAACTGAAAGACACCAACCCTTCATAACATCACCGCAGGGAGCTGGTTGATAATCAGTGAATGTGTACAAATTCGTCTCACATCATCAATTCAATTAAAGCTTCTGCAGCAAAACACATCTCTTGGGGGTGTGGTGGTATTTTCAACTGAAGTTCTGGTCTGGGAGTCGTAACCGAACCAGACTAAAGACAGAGCGGCGACGGTACACTCTTACGTTCAAGGTTGCGGGGCAGGTGGACGGCCCACCAGACTGGCGCGGCTTCGAGGAGCTGTGCGGCTCCTGCTCCGCGGCTCCACGGCAAGGCTAAAGTCCCAGTGGTGCCTGCTAATTACATCGCCGACTCTTCCATCAATCACGGCCCGACGCGGCTGACAGTTAGATGTTCTTCTTCAGACTCATAGCTCGCCCTGCTCCTGGTTTCTGTCTGCACTTCTCCCTTCCAGTTTCCCCCCCCTCCCTCTCTCTCTCTCTCTGTTCCACTACCTTCCTGTTTATTCATCTTTCCCCCCTCACATAAAGTTGTTGTGGTTTCTAGTCTCTTCCTTGAGTCTATTTATTCCACTGCATCCCAATTCCCCCAGCCTAGTCCCTCTCATCCCATCCCATCTCTCTTTAGCACTCTCTCTTTCTCTCTCTCCCTCTCTCCCTCTCTCTCTCCTTTCACAGTTAACACTGGCCAGCCGCCACAGCAGACAGTCCCAGCATGCTCTGCCCACCGGTCATTAATCTCGCCTGCCGCTACCCGTGGAGCCTCCAAAGCGGTCACATCTCACAGGGGAGGGAGAGCATGGGTGCCAGACATTTATCAGCGCAGTGGAGACACCAAGACAGACAAACACGTACTCAAGGAGGAGGAAAGAAAGATGGTAAGAGAGAGAGAGAGAGAGAGAGAGAGAGAGAGAGAGAGAGAGAGAGAAAGAGAGATACCATAGATTTCAAAATACACAGGACGTGGTGTTATATATTATGCCATAATCCAATATTGAGAATGGGTTTGTTAAGGTTGAGAGCAGATATGTCATGGGAGATTTCAAGTGGGCCCCATCCCGAATGTTACGTGGAATTGAGCCCACAACACCTCCAGAAGGCTTAAAGGTGAGCAATGTCATCTCAGAGCAACCGCCCTTTCAATCTAGCACAGCCAGATAATACAAATAAAAAAATGACTATTTATTAAGCTGTGAGATATCCCTAGTCTATTCATGCACGCTTTTTTTCCGCAGCCCTCATTCATGTGCTGCCGTCACCTGAAAAGATAAATATTTCCTTACTCTATTCCTGCAGGCTTGGTTTGAGCTACGCTCAGCAGAAAAGCTTACCTTTGTACCTGTATACCTTTGACCTGAGATTAAAAAAAAAAAACCTTTCTTTGGTTTTTACTTTGGCGTCCGTATTAGATCTTTCTTTTTAGCCACAGCCACTGGCTACTTCTTTCTGCCATATCTTGTACAACTTTCATGGCCTAGCGCAATTCTTTGCCTCAGATCCCTATTTCCTTACGTAGTTTGGTCGTTGATATTGCCTCAAATCCACGGCATCCAACCTCCACTAGACGCAGCTTTGTTCTCCAGCCTCGCTGTTCAGCCTCAGCTGCTAATTTGCCATAGCAGATCTTCTTTCTTTTCCTATGCATTGTCCATCGCTTCTTCCCACGGGACTGTTAGCCCTACGAAAGTACAGTTTGCTGTGTGTCGGACCTGCAGAGTAATACGACTGGTGAAAAAGAAAGACTGGTGAAAGATAAACAGAGGAAATGTGGGAGTAAGTGAGAGAGGGGCCTTCTCTCAATCTATATGTTGTTGTTTTTTGCTTCAGTATAAAGCAGATGCGATCAATGGCGACGCAGCAGGGGGATCTTGTCAACAAACTGCTGGAGCTAAATAAGTAAAGGAAGGTGGAGAACCCCCTACGGTCCCAGACAGAAGTCCGAGGAGAAACGCTCGATCTAAGCGGCCTCGGTTATCAACAGAGCAGACAGTCAACGGTCGTTCTGAATACGGACCTCACTTAAAAGCAGCAACCCAGAGGTGTTTCGCAGAGACGTGGACAGAATATTTGACATGGGGGCGGGTGGGGGACGACGACAAATGCCTAGTCAAAGGGGGGCAGAGAAATCTAACTTATCAATTCTGGCGGAAATTCTGGCAGGGGAGTGGGAGCACCAGAGGCCTCACCCCAACACTCCCCCCAACCCCCACTCCCAGACCCGCCAATGAAGCTTCAGCACAAGTTCCGGCAGATAACTTGAAAGCTGTGTCTCAATTCAGGGACCGCATTCTTTGAAGGTTGCATTTGAAGACCGAAGACGTCACAGTGGCGCGGCAGGGCTGTCCCATTTCGAAGACTCCTTCAAATGCAGCCTTCTCTCTCCAGGATGCAACAGCTGGAGCCTTCGCGGTCCAACCAATCTTAAAATTCATTGTGCGCAGTTGATGATTGGATACCAGTGTCGTGACGCAAGGGTCATGGTGGGAACAGCTGGTGATGCAAATAGGAAAGCCTCAGTAGACCAGACCGTCTCATTTAATGTAACTTTACAATGCTCGGTTCGGCCTTCTCAGGATGTGGCCCCTGAATTGAGACACAGCTGAAGTCTCAGCGCTCTGCTGATGTAGCGGCATACTGCGTGTGCACACACAGCAATCACCTGACACAACTGTCGACAATGAAATGGCATGTCATTGAGGGGAGGGGAGGGGGGGGGGGGGTTATTTAAAAGACTAGTGTCAAGATGTGTTCTGTACGAGTTGGGTGAGGGGACCTCCTGGGGTCGGCTAATCTATTCTGCTTATCTGTTGTGCTCATTTGTCCGACTAATCTGTTCAAAAGGAGATCGATGGATGAGTGCTCCCTGCCTCTGGCTGGTGTCTCGGATATGTACAGCAGGGAGCGTCAAAGATAGACCCAACCATGCCAAAACTGATGAGCATTCACATTTGATAAATGTTTTAAGACTGACTGAACTGGTGTTTCATAACGTCACCTTCCTGTGGAATCTTTCCATCGCTGGTATTCTTTCAAACACTACATGTCACAACTCAGCTTTAATTAGATAAGAGGGCAGTTGCTAAAGTGGTTGAGCTTTCCACTCTTTAACTGTTTTTCACTCTCTGTAATGACTGCAGAGCCTGAGTCTCTAGCGGTTGTTTACAGACGCTGTTGATTACCAACTGAAACACAGTGGAGGGTAATTGCGCTAGTTAGCCCGTGTCATTCATATCCCTCTGGATGAATTATAACCACTAAGTATGATCAGCCGATATCTACTAGACAGTAAACCATGTTTATAGAAGCAAAATGCAATTTCTCAGCTATGTGACTTTTTTGTTAAAGATAAGTTTCCATAAACATTCCAAAACGAAATGAAAAATAATCCATCTTTCCTACTTCTAAACAATTAGCTAACCATTTTCATCTGGCTGCTTTCGTGTTCACGCCAGGCAGCTCCTTGAGGAGCGAAATTATCCTTTTCATTGGCGAGAAGTAATGGGTGGAACCCGTCTATAACAGAATCCCAATTGGTTCAGAAGCTTTCTATCAATCATGCACTCACTGCCGACCATAATGTACACTTACCTACAACGCGCGCGCGCGCTCTGGCGCACAAATACACACACACGGTTAATGATGCCATAATTGGCCTTTTTCTGCCTTACAATAATTACATTTCAAGACTTACAAAGAAAATGTCACATTAGCATGTTATCCAATCGTTATTTAATTTAATCTCCTTTTCAGTCCCTAGGCTCCATGGTGCTCGACAAAACGCAGTCAAGTAATGATGGCGGAATAAACGCAGACAGATTTTTTTTTTAAATCTAAACGTACTATAACAGCCTCTCAGCTACCAAGCCTAATAGATAGGTTTAATATTCTGCTCAGCTCTGTAATAGAAACCCAGACAGTTGAGCCCACTGGGGTGAATTGTGGAGGATGCAGGGTAACAAAAACAAACTAGTGGGTCGAGATTATTTCAAATATTTCATAATTATCAGTTAAAGGCTAAAATATACTGCTATGATAACGTAAATAGGGAACTGTTAGTAGTACAATAAAAATACAATTTAGAAATCAAAATGCTTATGAAAATAAGAACTGGGACACAACCTTGTTGAATATTCTTTAAATGATAGATGTGAAAATACAATATACAGAGCAACAGTACAATGATTTTTGGGGGAGCCGACTGGTATATATATATGTACATGATGTAAAAAAGGATGAATAACCTGTTGCCTTTTTTTTACCATCACATCTGCAGGGGTGTATGTTGGCATAGTTACCAGGCACTCCCAAAGAGAAGAAACTCCTATTGCCATAGGAAATGCAACAATACGTCCCACTATCTTCATTGAACAAACATCCTCCGCCAAGCTATCCATCTGTGTCTCTCTCTGTTTATACTATTAGCTCAGAGTCATTGATTCTCATCTACGTCTTAAAACAAAAAGTATTATTATTTGTTTTATTTGAAATAATAATTTTAGCGTTAATGCAGAGCTTGTTATTTCTGGGGAGTGCATCTCATTAGCTATACCTTTAAAATAACAATGAAATCATGACTGAAATAAATCTGCTACCATGAGATAAACCAACCAAAAAAATCACACTGATTCATTGACATATAACTTGTTTTCTTCTTCAAGGCGACGGTGATTTATTTGTCGTCGAACTTGTCATGAGATGTGGCATCTTTGAATGTTTTTTCATTTAAATTTTTTTTGTAGTTCACTGACAGTTTGCCCCAAACCCCCCCCCCCCCCCCACAAACACATAAATCCTGGACTTGAACGAGCAACCTTGGGTCCTTCTCTAGTTCCTGGTCCACGATGGGAACAGCGGTCCAGTTCCCAGACCTTCTCTCCAGTACCTTGCTGTGAAAGGCATAAGGGTGAGTTCGCTATGCAGCATAGCTTTTAAGTGCAACTTGGTCCACCCTCCTCTCCCTCTCCTCTCCTCTACGCAGCCTCCTTTAACGCACTGTCGCTTAACCGTTCCATGTAGTTACGCAGCTCCTTAGAGTTCCCCATCTCCACGTCCTGGCACACCCACTTGATGTCCTGGCACGGGCCCGGGCCCGGGTCCAGGTGGCTGACGACGGGGCAGCCGTTGTCCGGTGGGATGGTGGTGGTGAACGTGGTGAACTTCACCCGCTTCCTCTTGGTGGTGGGCGAGTCTCCTTTGCTGTCCTTGCCGCTGCCGGCGGCGCCCTCGTCCGCCCGGTGCACCTGGCCCTGGACGTTCCGCTGGGCCGACGAGACGGAGGCGGAGGCGGAGGGACCTCCGTTCAGCAGGTGACTGCCTTCCTCCAAGCCGGCGCTGCCGGCGCTCAGGGCGGCAGCGTGGAGCCCCTCCCCGCCGGCGAGTGGCGAGGCCAGCCCCAGGGCGTGGCTCTCCAGCAGCTCCGCCTCGTTGCCCAGCCACACCCAGTCGTGGGCGTGGTGGTTCAGGCTCTCCCCGCCCTCCACCGACAGCTCCTTGTGCCGGTACTTGAGGGTGTAGGAGATGCAGTTGATGAGGAAGACCAGGATGGCCAGGCAGAAGACGCCCAGCAGGGCGTACATGCCGATCTCCAGGTCGGTCAGGCCTCTGGCCGCCTGGATCAGCTCGTCCTCCGTGCCCGCCTGCCCGCCGCCGCCGCCGCCCCCCCCCCCCCCCCGGGAGGTCCACCTGGGAGGGGAAGTCGTCGGAGAAGTTGTCGCCGTCGTCCGACAGCTTGTCGTCGAGGGGGTCGTGGTCGTGGTTGTCGGCGGCGACGGGGCGGCGGGTGAGGGCGCTCTTGGTGGTGGTGGGGCGGCGCCTCACGCCCTCGTCCGTGTCCTGGGAGGGAGACAGCTGACGGCCATCACTGAGAGACGCACACAGGGGGGGGGGGGGGTGGTTAGCAACACGTTAGCATTGGATGGAACTGTATTATTCATATAAACATGACGTCACATATTAGAAATGTAGGTGTCATTGTGAATATATGGTTAATACCTTCAATAATAATCGTAAAAATAGTATGAAACATGTTAGTCACATATTTTAAATGGAGGTTAGTTTCCACGGTGAATGCATGGGTAAGGCTTTCTGAGTATAAGAAGCGAATAGTTCGCAAAGGTTTAAAAGCCATGGTGAGAGTCAAATGGGATAATATATAAGAACAGAATGTGACAAAACCCTGTGTCAAATATCACCATGAAAGTTGCAACAGTAATGGAAAGTTTCCGAAAGGGAAAAAGGTCACATTCATATTTAAAACATCAAAGAGAAGAGAGGCCAAGTTCATATTTAACACATCAAAAAGGAAAGTGGACACATTCCCATCCCTAGAAAAAAAAAAGGAAAAGAAAAGAGAAACTGCTAGTCCCCATAATCCTGTCAAATGTCAGTTGGAAGCCGGCCACGTTGAAAGAATCCGTTTCTACCAGCGCTCTCACCTGGACCTGTTCTCCACGTCTTCCCCATAGTCGCTGGCTCCCCCCGGCCCGCGGGAACCGTCCCTGTCGCCCTCGCCGCGGTCGAACTTCACCCTCACGTTGCAGTTCCCCGCCGCCAGCACGCTCCGCCGCTTGAACTTCTGGCAGGCCTCGCAGACGGTCATCTCCACGCGGACCAGCAGGCCCTGGCCCTCGGCCTCGGTCACCACCAGGGGCCACTTCCAGGAGGGGTCCTGGCGGACGGACACCACGTCCTCGTCCAGGGAGGTGGCCATCAGGACGAAGACGTCGGGGTCGTACAGGTCCAGAGGGGCCATGGAGCCGTCGCTGAACTGGAGCCAGGCGCTCAGCAGAGCCTCCTATAAGGAGATACAGACAGCCACACATACTGGCCTTTAGAAACATTGAATTACATGCAACCAAGGACAGCCCATTTAAGTAGGTAAAGAGAAGTGCACAGAACAAACCCATTGAACATCCAGGTATCCATTAGTCCTGGGAACCTTTTACTGTAATAAGGACTTTTACTGACTCCCATTATGTCATTAGGAGCGAGTGCTCCCTGGATTATGAGTACAGAGTAGCAAGGAAAACGAGACGCCTTAGTTTACATATCGCCTGCGAGCAATATGGAAGGCCTCCCCACTAAACCATTCCGGCACAATACACGCTGTGCTGTGCATTTGCACAAGCCAAAGCGGGGTGGGGGTGGGGGGGTGGGGACGACGACGACTTTCTAAAGCGTTCCTAGCGAGTTGGAGGATCCAGTAACTCACTAAGCCCCCACTGTTCTGCTGGCTCAGCGCTGCCTGTACAGCTGAGGGGTGCGCAGATTAAAAGATAGGAGAGGGGGGGGGGGGGGTCAAACAGTCACATTAAAGATGAAACATTAAAGACCACTGTTCACACAGAGGCAGGTTTTGCTGTGTGTATACACACATGCATCTGAAGTCGCTCTTTCTTGTTGCGTTTTAGCAATTTGCACTTACGTAACCGAGGTTACCAACCCCCTCTGGGAGGGGGGAGATTCCGGCGTAGGGGAGGCTGGGGGGGGGGGGGGGGGGCATGTCAGTCTAATTACAGACACCACGGGGACACACGGGCCCTGCTTGTCTTTACACGGACACTCAGCCTACAGATCTACAGATTGACGGATGAACCATCCTTCCATCATTCCTCGCCAGGGAGAAAGGGATGAAACGACGGGTAGAGAGAGAGGGAGAGAGAGAGAGAGAGAGAGAGAGAGAGGGGAGGCTTTCAGAAGAGCTGACGGGCAGATCAGAGGCGTTGCAGGGAGAGAGAGGCGGCAAAGGATAATCAGAAGGCTGGGTTGGACAGGCACGTTTATTTGGAGGTTTACAACTTATGGTGTTGCCTTTACCCACTGGGAGATTATGCTGCCTGCTCTGTTCCTATTAAGACACCCAAGGAAATACGTTTTGTCACACATAAGCTCCCCAGACTGGGAGTTAAGAGGGTTGGGAAACAAACAAATGAACAGCTGCGCACACACACGCAACTCTAAAAAACATACATTCAGCAGATGTACACACACATACACACACACACACACACACACACACACACACACACAGACAAACATAAAAAGATACACAAACACACACACTCTAATATAAAAACATAAAGTCACGCACACACACACACATACACAAGCAAACACACAAACATAAGAACATACACAAACACACCCAATCAGTCGCACCAACACACACTACATACACAAAATGTAGACACACAAAACTACTCGTGCATTTGTACGTGTGCTTGCAAAAAAGAAAGTCACAGCGAACTCCACAGTTTTCCATACGGTTAAGACTGGCCATCGAAGCCCAGGATCTGTGTGAAGTGGGATCCACACATTCGTGTTGATGTCTGAAGGGACAGCATTGAAACCCCGCGCAGTGTTGCCTCGACTTCAACCAACCTTAAACCCTTCACCCGGATCAAAGGCCCGGCAAAGCCCGGATACTTACGACAAATGGTGCCATAAGATACTGGAGTGAATCGGGGGGACAGAGGTCCATGGGGGGTGCTCTTAATGTCCGTCAAGAATTGAATCGGGAATTGAAGGCCGTGTTTGGAAAAGGGCCACACTACTGCTGCTACTTTCCCTGTCGTTTTTCAGCCCCGATGGAAACTTTTCAACGACCACTAATAGGTCAAATGCCATTTCAGTTGCTAAAAACGCACTGTATCGTGGGTAATACGTTACGACATGGAGGCATCGCAGGATGGAGGCATTCTAGTATTTACACGAAGACATGGTAGTGGTATCGTCACGTCAGTGTGCCATCGACCTTGAGTCAACGGACCTGTTTGGGGCTCTGCAGCACTTCCTGGGTGGTTGCCGTGGCGAGGACGGCCCTGTTGCTGCCCGGGCTGAGCTGCAGGGAGAGGGAGAGGCCGGTGACCAGCTGCACCCCCAGCTCTGTGATGGTCACTTTGTCGTCCACCACTGTGACGGTCTTCTCAGCCAGGATGGAGTCTGACAAAGGGGACAGCACCTGGGACAGAGGGCGGGCCGGAGGGGAGGGTAGGGAAGCAGGGTGGAGGATGAGAGAGAGAGAGAGAGAGAGAGAGAGAGAGAGGGGGGGGGGGAGTTTGATAGTGATATATAGGTAGAGAGAAAGAGTGACAGTGAAAGAGAGAACAAGAGAGAGAAAGAGAGTGAGAGTGAGAGCGATGGACATAAAGGGAGAAAGAAATTAAGAGAACCCCTCACAGGAGTAAGTCAGATTAGAACTGTAACATCAAAGCCATATTAGTCTTTGAAACAAACTGCCTGATCACAAAGCGACATGCCAAAACTCTGGTCCCCAACCAGAGCGACACCTGGCCTGCCTTTCACCGTGTTTAGTTACCAAGGTTACATCAGGTGAGCTCTGAGCTGGTCTATTAAAACATCTCATTACAGTTGAAACCAAGAAGCGCCTCGTTGCATCGCAACCACACACATGCACGCACACACGCACGCACACAAACAGACACACACACTCATCCAGCCACACACACCCAGCCACACATACACACACACACAAACACACACACACACACACACAAACACTCACCCCATGTGCACACAGTTGAGTGGATATGAAAACAAAGCAAAATGTTTTAAACAATTATCACGCCCCCAAGCTTTTGGTTCAGCTCCTTTCATAACGGAGGCAGACCTGTTAAATGCTAAATTTCCAGGGACAACGCTTCCATCCAGCACAGAGGTGACCCTGCATTCAAATAGACTCTGACATTTAAAACAAAATGGCTCTGGGGAGATCAAAGAGCATTGACCCTGACCCGTACTTACATCCTGAAACAAATCCAACTGAAACTGTTGCCAGACTACTGCAACATCCGCCTCTGTAATATTCATGTTTCTGTTCTGCCTGACTTCATAGTGTGTGTGTGTGTGTGTGTGTGTGTGTGTGTGTGTGTGTGTGTGTGTGTGTGTGTGTGTGTGTGTGTGCGTGTGTGTGTGTGTGTGTGCGTGTG
This sequence comes from Aplochiton taeniatus, assembly GCA_017639675.1. Lineage (NCBI taxonomy): Eukaryota > Metazoa > Chordata > Actinopteri > Galaxiiformes > Galaxiidae > Aplochiton > Aplochiton taeniatus. Next base: position 14,855,534 of record CM030185.1, on the reverse strand, counting down.
TGAGACAGCTAACCAGCCATGTTAAAAGTCACAGCGGACGTCTCTTTTATGATCAGTGTTTTGTTGAGCCCGTGCAGGGTGCAGGAGTATCGGGAACGGGAGGTGAGTGGGGGGGAGTGTGGGAGAGACGTCTCCAAGGCTGGCTTCCGCACTGCATCCTGCCAGCGTCCTACCAGCGGCCTGGACGGGCCCTCAGTGCCCATTAACCGTGTGGACACCGCCGGAGGTGAATGACTCAGCAGGTTATAGGGCCCACTGTTTCCCCTCAGCTCCACAACCTGAGCCGTTGTTCTGACCGACAATGAGTTTACCTCCGAAAAGTACTGAGGGTTTATGGGTAGGACAGCCAAGGTTTTGCCAGTGCTGTCTGTCTGTAGTCGTACACTCACCAGCAAGCAAAAGTAGCTTCATGTCTAAAATCACGCTGAATACCTAAGTATGTGTCTATATGTCTGTATTATATGCAAGTGCATGTATGTACGTATAACAGTAGGAATTTCAATTTAAGCTGGACATGGCAGATGAAACAAAATGGCGTCTGTCCAACGCCACAGCAGCGCTTCGCAAGGACGGGCCCAACAATTACCTGGATGGTGGTCATCCCTATGTCCAGGCCCACCAGGATCCTCCCGTCCAGCAACCGCACGACCTGCGGGTCCTCCACCTTCAGGAAGTCCCACACCAGCTCCGTGATGTCCACCTGCCAATCGGAGCCCAGCAGGTGGGTCAGCTGACCGCGGGGGTCGAGGCCCTCCGCCACGAAGTGAGTCATCACACGCACCATGGCGCTCTGGTACTGCAGGGTGCAGGGGCGCCCTCGCCGATCCTCCTCGTCCTCATCCTCGCTGTCTCTCGTCGACCTGGGGGGGGGGGGGGGGGGGGGGGGGGGGGGGGGGGGGCGGGCAGGACACACGCCCACCCAAAACCGGTCACTCGGGAGAGCCCGTGAAACGGCGGTGTGTTGAGAGAGCGGGAGACTTCCTCGTAAGGTACAGGAACACCGAGGATGTCGACCACACTCTTGACTGAATCGCAGAGGGTCCAAAGCGGACACTCCCCACCAACTCAGGCAATAACATTGCTGGCCTGCTGTGTTAAATGAGTTCCCACCAGCATGCATTATTTAGTAACCGTGCATGCAGCCGACATTTCCTCGGTTATTGAAGGCACATCCTCAGGATGGGTGTCTAAACTTTTCTTCATAGTTCAGCAGATACCATATCTAATATAGTCAATGACGAGCAACAAGTCCTTTCAAACTAAGCTGCAATATGAGCTCCACATTGTAGACTAAAGTATAAAGTGTGTTTTCTCGGATGGAGGAACATACTCCCTTGTGGTGTGGCTGACTGGCTTGGGGTTCTAATATTGCTTTATGATATTGCTTGGATTTGCCCACAACGCTCGTTGTTAAATATTTGCTTTAGCCAATAACTTAAAATGAGATGGCAGACTAGAGAAACAGAACAAACACATCTCGCCGTCAGTCTCCTAAATGTGATGCGGCGAACAGAGTTTTGCGGAGTGTGCAGTTGGTCGAGTTGGCACACACCTCGACACAGCTGTAGAGTTTGGAAACAGTGCGGTAAAACTGACCAGCCATCACACACACAAACACACACACAGACAGATGCTAACACACACAGGCACACACACACACACACCCATAAACGTACGCACACACAGAACCACAGGCAAATCAAAACATAAAAAGATTAACTCTAAAGCCAAAATTCACATGAAAACAACTGAAAGTAATCTCCATAACTGCTCTTTTTCAGAAGTGACCCTCTCCCCTGTCCCCTGTCTTATCCATATTATTTCCCAGGAGAAATCTGTTCTCGGTTCAGGGAGTGAATCTGTTTGACCTGTTTGCTGTGCCTCTCAGAGGGACAGACAGTAATGCCTCGGGATGACCATTCTACACACACGCACGCGCGGCAGATGACAGGGATCAGTGGGCATGATTTCTCTTCCAGCCTCGGTTAACCAGGTTAGACCTTTATCAATGGAGAAAGGAACTCCAATGTATGGTAAGAGTGAAAAGGTTCCTGTCCTGAGGTGTGATCTACCCGGCGACAGTGGAGGAGAGGTAACTCTGGCACGTATTGTTTGCCCCCCCCCCCTGGGTGACTGCAGGATCTACAATGCTTTCAATACAGGTCACATTTGGTTGACCCCCCCCCTAAAAGAAACCCGCCTATGAGGCCACGGGACAAGGAAAAGGTAGAGGGGCGAAATGTTTTCTTCTTCTGTAAAGCTCAAACTGTCAAACTCTCAAACCCAGCCCATGTTAACATTTGTCCTCGTGGAGACGAACCTAACGCTCGGCGTTAAACGGCCCACACTTTAGGCCGAGGCCAGCCACAGAGACAAAGGTATCCACCACCCCACAGCCCCCCCCTCCTCCCCGGCTGCTGCTTTGGCCCAGGCATCGATGTAATCTGTGAGTAATCTAATAGACAAATCATCAAACTCCGAGAGAACACCCTGCATCTGAAAGCAATTTAGATATACATGTTTTTTTGCATTCTGTCTGATTCCCTGCCACGCATTGGTCCTGGGCCTGAGCAATGATGAATATTAATGTGGGAACCACGCTGGCTTCCTCCTCTGCCTCCCAACATGAAGCAGACTCACTATCACGCCATGTTTTACTGTCGGGGGCCAGAATACAAATAAAAATAGCCGGAACATTGTTTTTCTGTTGCAAGGACGTAATGAAAGTCATTTTGGAGGATAAAGAGAGAGAGAGAGAGAGAGAGAGAGAGAGAGAGAGAGAGAGAGAGAGAGAGAGAGAGAGAGAGAGAGAGAGAGAGAGAGAGAGAGAGAGAGAGAGAGAGAGAGAGAGAAAGAGACAGGGAGAGTGAGAGATTAACAGAGAGGGACAGAGACAGAGAAAGACATAGAAAGAGAGATATTAAAAGTGAAAAGAGAGTGAGAGAGACTGTGAGAGAGGGAGAGCGAAAGTAAACAAAAGAAAGAGAAGAAAGAAGAAGAACAGGCACACCAACACCAATAAACAGCAAGCGAGAGGATTACTGCACACAAATAATGATTGCTTTTTTTTTTATTGTCCTGAACGGGATTGACAAACCAGCAGCCGGGTGCTGGGCCAACACAGGCAGCAAACGCCAAGCCATGGTCTTTAACGAGACGATTTGACTTTGAGGAGCCAACAACGGCGGTCATGAAAACCTTCATCTCCGGCCCAGTGAGAATAGGCCCGTTAAACAAGGCCAATGGTCTCGGTGGGTCCCTAACCTGTGGATGGGCTCCTCGGCAGCCATGTGATCGTGGACTGGTGCTTAACTGGAGGGGTAACCGAGGAGATTGAGGGAAAGGAGGATGAAGAGAGGAGAGGAACAGGGAGAATGTGAGGAGGACCTGACGGGTACCCCACTCCTCTGAATTCATCTCGTCGTTCTGAATTCTCTCTCTTAACTCTTGTCTGGCTTCCCTTCCATTTTTTCCATGTGTCTGTCTTTTTCTTTTCCTGTTAGTCTCCTCTTCGTTCTCTCTCTCTCTTTCTCTCCCTCTCCTTCTCTCCCTCTCCGCCTCCCTCTCTCTCTCTCTCTCTCTCTCTCTCTCTCTCTCTCTCTCTCTCTCTCTCTCTCTCTCTCTCTCTCTCTCTCTCTCTCTCTCTCTCTCTCTCTCTCTCTCTCTCTCTCTCTCTCTCTCTCTCTCTCTCTCTCTCTCTCTCTCTCTCTCTCTCTCTCCCTCCCCCCCTCTCTCTCTCTCTCTTTCTCTCTCTCTCTTTCTCTCCCTCTCCCTCTCCCTCTCTCCCTCTCCGTCCCCCTCTCTCCCTCTCAGTCCCCCTCTCTGTCTCTCTCTCTCTCTCTCTCTCTCTCTCTCTCTATTGTGGCTGAGGGGCCCTCAGAGCTCAGTAGGACCTTTTGGGATCGATGGCCCCCTGCCCACACTCGTCAGCAGCAACATGGCCGCGCTGCTACACAGCAAGGTCAGGTCTGTTATTCCCCGATAAACAAAGCAAGAGGGTAAACACACACACACACACACACACACACACACACACACACACACACACACACCCACACACATTAACAGAGACAGAAACAAGCATAACCAAATGCACACACCAATGCACACAAAGACTAACCCTGACAGACACAAAGTCTGTCAATGTCCTTGAACTAACAAACACATTCAAATAAGATACAAAAATCCATGCACATACCTTCACCGACAAGAGCGCATACACGTATAAACATACTGTACACAAATACAGACATACATACAGTACTCACAAATAATCCTGATGTTGACAAACACCCCCCCCCTCCCACACACACACACACACACACACACACACACACACACACAAACAAAGCAGTTCCCCCGTGGGGCTGTAGCTCTGCTGTCTGGCTGCCAGAAACGGACACACACTCCCGTCAACAGCGACGGCCCTGATTGGCTGTCTGTGCTGATAAAGGCATACCAGCGCCCTGCTAGGGCCAGATGACAGCCCCCTCCTCCTCCTCCTCCTCCTCCTCCTCCTCCTCCTCCTCCTCCTCCTCCTCCTCCTCCTCCTCCTCCTCCTCCTCCTCCTCCTCCTCCTCCTCCTCCTCTGGCACCGGGCAACTCGCCCAACGCCGCGCACACACTGCTCCCCCGTCAGACAGAGAGGCAGAGAGGGAGGGCACGAGGGGGGGGGGGGGGGGACGGGCGGAGGACGGAGGGAGGGAGGGGCGACAAAGGGAAGGAGGGCACCAGGGAGAGGCAAAGGAGGAAGACGATGGGCGGGGGGGGGGGGGGGGGGGGGGGGGCACAGAGCGGGAGGGAGAAAAGGAGGGAGAAAAGGAGGGAAAGTCAGGGAGATGAGGCAGTGACGGAGGAGAGAGGGTTGAGAAGGGGGACAGGCAGAGTGGGGAGAGCAAAGAGAGGGAGGACACCAGGGAGAGAAGGCGGAAAGAAAGAGCTGGGGACGGGGGACGGGGGGGGGGGACGCTGCAAATCAGGTTGGCACGCTGCATATGATCAGCTAGAGCCGGCTGGCGCCAGCCGAGGTCCCCAGCGCCCCCCCCCCCCCCCCCCCCCGTGTCCGTGTTGACGGGCAGTGACAGTAGGATTAGCCAGGGACACTAACAACACACCGGCAAACAGAACACCTCATTAGGCTGATTCCCAACGCCAAGCCCAGCCGGAGCTTGGCCCATCGTTACCGCCGCACACCTGCGTTCAGATCAGGTGGCGTGCCGACCTCCGGTTCACCTGGGGCTCAGCCGAGGTCCAGCCACAAGCTGAGGACGGAGGAGCGTTTTAACGACAACGACCCCCCCCCCCCCCCCCCCTCCAGATGCGCGTGCCACAACGAGCAGGACTGTAGCACTGAGAGCGGCCGGGCCCTGACGGCGTCCTTTCGCCTGCGCGGGGCGGTCGTTACGGCCATCTTGAATCTGTCGCTGGTCCAAGCGGCTGTTCCCCCCCCCCCCGTGCCTTTAAATCCATCTCCGTCGTGTCTGTGCCAGAACGCCACTTCACGGCCGCATGCCTGAGCGACTCACGCCCTGTCGCACTCACGCCCTCAGCAGTCGACCGCACCGTGCCCTCCAAGTTAACCACCAAACTCGGCGACTGACCTCGGCATCCACGCCTCCCTCTGCCACTGGACACTGGACTTCTTCACCAACGGACCCCCGTCTGTCAGCTCAGAGGACCCCCCACCTCATTAGCCCTCACCCTGAGCCAGCGGCGTCCCCCAGGGCTGTGTGCTGAGCCCCCCCCTCCTCCACCGCCTCTTCCCCTTTCCGCCGACTCATGTTTGCCGCTGACACAACGGTGGCAGGCCTCGTCAACAGCAACGATGAGTCGGCATACAGGGAGGAGGTCCAGCACCTCAGACCTTTTACATTGAATGTTGAATAGTTGTATTGTTGTATGTAGTATGTACACTATCGTCCACACTTAACCATATCTGCACTGTACTGTTAATGATATTCTGCTGTATACATATCTAAGCATAATCATAGTACTTATTACTATTTATTTAAGAATCCTACCTGTACATATGTACATATACTCCGTACCTTACACTGCACTGGTTAGATGCAACTGCATTTTGTTGTCTTAGTACTTGCACTCTGTGCAATGTCAGTAAAGTATACTGCTAAATCTAATCTATCCCCACATTTCTTTTTTGGGGTCTTCAGATATGTCTTTGTAATAAAGGGGATGTGGTTCAAGGAAACGCCATTACTCGCCCCTCTGTGTTATCGTGGTATGGCATTTTGTTGGCACCTTCCCCGGGCCTTGCCCTGCTTCCAGGCCCCGCAGTGGAAAACCAGTCTGAAGCTTGACTGTGGTGTCGTGAGCCAGGCATTTTTCCTTGACAGGTACGGGCCTGCTAGATGGCCCCGGGTCACGTCCGACCATGTCTGTCCATAATTACAGCGGGTATGGGCAGGTATCATCTTCTCCTTCCTCTTCGTCAAGCGACGGCTGTCACCAGCTGAGACGTGCGCACCGGTCCATAACGATTCCATGGAGGTGGCCGGGTCAATACCTGCCCTCGGTAATGACTTGAGGTAGGTCCATCTTCTCCTCGCTTCCCATTGGCAGCTGTCAGCGGTGCTGGAGGGCGGCATGAGGAAGAAGGAGGAGGAGGAGGAGGGAGGAAGAGGAGGGAGGAAGAGGCCCTGAGTGATAATGAGTCCCCAGAGGTCAGTGACCAATATGATCTTGCCAGTCCGTTCTTCAGTGAGGAGTGAGGAGGAGGAAAAGGAGGAGGAGGAGGAAGAGGCGGAATGGGAAGAAGAGGAGGAGAATAGGAGAAGGAGGAGGAGGTGGAGGAGCAGGAGGAGGAATAGAAGGAGGAGGAGGAGGAGGAGGAGGAGAAGGAGGAGGAATAGGAGGAGGAATAGGAGAAGGAGGAGGAGGAGGTGGAGGAGCAGGAGGAGGAATAGGAGGAGGAATAGGAGAAGGAGGAGGAGGAGGAGAAGGAGGAGGAGGTGGAGGAGGACCAGGGCAGGGCCATCTCAGTGCTGCCAGCCACTGTGGCAAGCTGTGCTGTGTAGCAGAGCCAAATTCCGTTATTGTGCCCAGATTGAACTGGGTAGGAGTTGGAGATGGATGTGTGGGAGGAACATTGTGAGTCTCCATTAACCTCTTTCACCTCTTTTCGAATATTACAGTAATGTTAGCCGATACAACTGTCTGTGGGACTAAGAGACTACACGAGGCCTTTGAAGATTTGTGTAAGATCACTATCCGTAACGGACAGTGGGGTCCTAGACTGAGGATCTGTAGAGAGGATGAATTGGGGCGTTGACAAAGTAACGGGTAACTCTCCACCATCAACCCCCGCAAAGCAACAGGCCCAGACAACATCCCAGGACGTGTACTGAGGGACTGCGCAGAGGAGCTTACGGATATCTTCACGGATATCTTCAACACTTCTCTGAGTCAAGCTGCTTTTCCATCACACTTTAAGTCCTCCACCATCATACCTGTACCAAAGAAACCGGCTCCATCCTGCTTCAATGACTATCGCCCTGTGGCACTGACCCCCATTATTATGAAGTGCTTTGAAAGGCTAGTCATGTCCCACATCAAGTCCATCCTCCCCCCCACCCTGGACCCCTTTCAGTTTGCATACAGAGCAAAACGTTCCACAGAGGATGCAATCTGCTCTGCTCTCCACCCAGCCCTCACCCACCTGGAAAAAGTAGACTCATACGTGAGAATGCTTTTCATTGACTTTAGTTCAGCTTTTAATACCATAATCCCACAACAACTTATCTGTAAACTGGACCAGCTGGGGCTCAACACCTCCCTTTGCAACTGGGTACTGGACTTCCTCAGTGACAGATCACAAGCTGTACGAGTCGGCAACAACACCTCGAGCCTCATCAAACTTAGCACTGGGGCCCCACAAGGTTGTGTGCTCAGTCCCCTGCTCTTCACCCTGCTGACTCACGACTGCACACCAACCTACAGCACCAATCACATGGTGAAGTTTGCAGACGACACAACTCTGGTGGGTCTCATCACCAAGAACGACGAGACCCACTACAGGAAGGAGGTCAACCTTCTGACCATGTGGTGCAGAGAGAACAATCTCCTGCTGAATGTCAGTAAAACAAAGGAGATTGTGGTTGACTTCAGGAAAAGCCACACTGAACACCCGCCACTGACCATCGATGGTGCTGCTGTGGAGCGAGTGAGCAGCACCAAATTCCTGGGGGTGCACATCAGTGAGGACCTCTCCTGGGCCACCAACTCTGCAGCACTGGCGAAGAAAGCCCAGCAGCGCCTCTACTTCCTCCGTAAGCTCAAGAGAGCGAAAGTCACCAGACCGATTCTAAACACTTTCTACCGGGGCACCATTGAAAGCATCCTGTCCAGCTGCATCACTGTGTGGGGAGGTAGCTGCACTGCACATAGCAGGAAAGCGCTGCAACGCATTGTGAACACAGCTGGAAGGATCATTGGTGCCCCACAGAATCGGTCTGCCCCACTCCCCTCCCTGCAAGACACATATATCACCCGCCTCACCCGGAAAGCTACCTCAATTGCGAACGACACCAGCCACCCAGCACACAGTCTGTTCAGCCTCCTGCCCTCTGGAAGAAGATACAGAAGCCTCTGTTGCCGCACTGCCAGACTCAGAAACTGCTTCATACATCAAGCTGTCAGGGAACTGAATTCTCTCCCAAACACGACCAGGAGACGAGAGGACCAGACGACCACAAGACGAGAGGGGGGGGCCAGAGAACCACAAGACCAGAAAGTGGACCAGGGGACCAGAGGACCAGAGGACCGGAGAGCCACAGGACCAGAGGGTGGACCAGGGGACCAGGGGACCAGAGGACCGGAGGACCGGAGGACCAGAGGGCGGAGCGGAGGACCGGAGGAGCGGAGGACCACAGGACCAGAGGGTGGAGCGGAGGAGCGGACCAGCGGACCGGAGGACCAGAGGGCGGAGCGGAGGACCGGAGGACCACAGGACCGGAGGAGCGGAGGACCACAGGACCAGAGGGAGGAGCGGAGGAGCGGAGGAGTGGAGGAGCGGACCAGAGGACCAGCGGACCGGAGGACCAGAGGGCGGAGCGGAGGAGCGGAGGACCACAGGACCGGAGGAGCGGAGGACCACAGGACCAGAGGGTGGAGCGGAGGAGCGGAGGAGCGGACCGGAGGACCGGAGGACCAGAGGGCGGAGCGGAGGACCACAGGACCACAGGACCAGAGGGAGGAGCGGAGGAGCGGAGGAGTGGAGGAGCGGACCAGAGGACCAGCGGACCGGAGGACCAGAGGGCGGAGCGGAGGACCGGAGGAGCGGAGGACCACAGGACCAGAGGGTGGAGCGGAGGAGCGGACCAGAGGACCAGAGGACCAGAGGACCAGAGGACCAGAGAGGACCAGAGGACCAGAGGACCAGAGAGGACCAGAGGACCAGAGAGGACCAGAGGACCAGAGAGGACCAGAGAGGACCAGAGGACCAGAGAGGACCAGAGAGGACCAGAGGACCAGAGGACCCCAGCTTGATTCTTCCCAGTCAAAACCACCAACACCCTCTGGATGGACACTGAACACTGAACACATGGACTAGCTAAATCCAGCTCAGTTTAACAGCAGCACTGGTAGTCTGCACTACCACAACCATAACTTATACATCAACTTATGCTGCAAACCTAACTTATATATACTACAAACAAACTTACAGTGACATATGCTGCTACCCCTAGCAATACATTGTAGACTATACACTTCTGCATATATATATATATATATATATAATTTTATTGGACATCTTTTAGCTTTAGTATATATGTCTTATCTGTGTTTGAATGTGCACTTTATATGTTTACCGCAAGAGCATGGGAAACGTCTTTTCGATTCCTTTGTATGTCTCGACATGTGAAGTAATTGACAATAAAGCTACTTTGAATGGAAGGGTGGAGGGGATAGGGGAAAAAGTAGATGGAATTAAATTAATTAACAGCAGTGGTGAAAAGGCAGGCGTTATTGACAGTTATTAGGACACTAGGCAGAGGTTTTTCAAATCACAGTTTTGCTTATTAAAGTTATTCGTTAGCAGCAAGAGAACGCACAACAATATTCCGCTTAGTGTTGGCTGGGTACATTATGCTGGAGTACCGTTTAATAGACAAAAATTGGACAAAGAAAATCTTTGAAGAGATAAAGCCCTCCTTCTAAGCCTGAGAGTGGGTGGTCTTGATTATTATCAGCTAATCTCAGCAAGATATCGTTCGGCAAACACCAAACGATTTTCTTGTCACTGAGCATGACAAACTGGAGCGTATGCTCATAAATTTATAGAATCTTAAAAAATGAATTCACTCTGAAACAAGAGAATAAACAACAGGACACCCTCACAGCAACTGGTTACTTAAAATGTCACCCTACTGTCCATCCATTGGCCAACAGTGGGCACCATTTGTGTTGTTGTGCCACTGGGCAGCTTTGAAAGAATACTGTATGCTAGGAGGAGAATGTTTAAAGGCAGAGTGGGGAAGGCAGTAGATGGTATGGACAGAGGTTGTCGAATTCCTGGAAGAATGCAGCATGCCATGAGCAAAGGATTCCCTGTGCTGGTGGACAAGCGTGGACGGACAGTCAGACAAACACAAACATGCGCACACTCGCACACACGCAGATACGCGCACACACACACACACACACACACACACACACACACACACACACACACACACACACACACACACACAGTAGACATGGCACAGCCCTTCCCCCAGAGTCTACCTCTGGGTGCTGGCCGCGATGGGCACCCTCCAGCCCTTGATCTGGCTGAGCTCCGTGTCGGACACCTCGATCTGGAGGGGCAGCCGGGGGATCCACACGTTGAGCTCCAGCTGGGCCACCAGGTAGCTGTAGGTGAAGTTCACCGTCATCTTCACCTTGCCCTTCGTCTCTTTCCCGTTCACAAACACGTAGTCGCACCTGTCCGACACCTGGAGGAGGAGAAGAGGAGGAGGAGAGAGGGAAGGAGAAATATAAAGGAGACACTTTATTATTATTTTGAACAGGTTGATGTTATTTAGCAAGTGAAGAAGAGGAGGAGGAGAGGATGAAGGAGATGTTCTGCATCTTGTGATCAGTTTTAATGTAAAGCATCTTTGAGCATCTTGAAAAGAGCTGTATAAGAGAGGAAAAGAGAAATATAAAGTGACTTTTTGGAACAACCTGATGTTATTAAGCTACAGGTTTTTGAGTTTTAATTTTTTGAACCAGTGTAAAAATAACAAATGGTTGGCAGTTTGAAAAGTGCGTTTGCTCCCTCATGCTCCTCTAAGAAAACAGACTGGGTGTGTTGAGGGTCAGAGAGAGTTCACACTCAGGACCACCTATGTGACCACTACGCAGGCCAGGCCCAGCCACACACGCTGTCGCACGTCCTTCAAAGACAAACCCGTTCGCCCATCGAGAGGAACGAAGGAAGAATCGCTGACCCCGGGAATCGCCCTCCCTCGCTGAATACAATAGGAGAGAGGAGAAAGCAGACATCTTTTAACCTTGGCACAGTGCTGACGATGGAGTGGGTGCGTCTGAGCGTGGAGGGGCAAGGCCACGTCTTGGAAATAGTCTCAGGTCAGGCCCTTCATTGTATCCAGGTTTTATGGATGCATGGGGGGATAAGTGCGTCTCCCACAGATTGCGGACCACAGAGGAATGATACCGTGGTACAAAACATAAACATGGGTTTCAAACGGCTGTAGTTAGTCACTCTCTCACATAGGAAACACCAGACCTACATAGCCTGGCCCTTCTTTGACTCTGTCTCTGTCTCTGTGTTTGTGTTTGTGTGTGTCTCTCGCTCTCTCTTTCTCTCTTTCTCTCTCTCGCTCTCTCTCTCTCTCTCGCTCTCGCTCTCTCGCTCTCACACTCTCCATTTATATTTATTTCAGGTTTTCTGCCTTGTCCAATCCAGGGAAATGTTATCACAGTAATCACGGCATATAAATGCATACTGTCAACCTCAAAAGGACTGGCCACTGTCAACAGCAACAGGAATACAAAAATAACTCACACACACACACACCCACCCCCCCCCCCCCACACACACACACACACACACACACAACTAATCAGGCCGTCTTCCTGAAAGCACATATTGTTCCCCGCACCTTTAGCCATATCGATCACATCCGTGCCACCCGTCGTCTTCCACAATCAGATGAACTAAATACAGGGGAGCGCTAACATACACTTTTCCTCCCTTCAGAGTGATTCCTCCTCCGCCAGAGAGCGGCAGCCTCCTCCATTCATCACTGAGGCAGATAGGTGTCCTCTGGAGCCCCTATGAGAGACAGGCTTGGGTGGGTTTGACATGTTTCACCCTGCTCATCAGTTCTCCCACACATCTCCCTTCTCTCTCCGCTCATCTCAGCTCACTGTTCTTCTCCTCCTCCGCTCATCTCAGCTTTTCTCTTTCTCTTTCTCTTTCTCTTCCCTCCTCTCTTCTCCTCTCTCCCTGGATCTAGCATCTGAAAGAGGCCGTGGGTTTTATGAAGGCAAGAGCAGCGCAATGAGAAAACAGGGCCGCTCCACTCCCAGAGGATTCAATAAATCACTGGCAGCACCTATGCACGTGAACCAACCAATAAACACACACTCCTTTTGTCACTCGGAAACCCACTTAAGAACATTCACCTGAACGTGAATCCAGCCCCAGGAACATTTAGTCATCTCGTTAAAGGGATAAACAAAGACTGTGGCCCCCTGCCTGACTGTGGACTTGCTGCAGATAAAGTAATGGCAACACTCCTCTAGTGAATTAAAGTTAGCCTGTAAAAGACTGTAGTCTCCTGACAGACTGTGGGGTAAATTCATCTTAACCAACAGAAGACTGTTGTCTCTGGACAGACTGTGGACTAAATTCAATTTAACCTATAGAAGGCTGTGGGCTTAATTCATCTTAACCTACAGAAGACTGTGGGGTAAATTCATCTTAACCTATAGAAGACTGTGGGCTAAATTCATCTTAACCTACAGAAGACTGTGGGGTAAATTCATCTTAACCTATAGAAGACTGTGGGCTAAATTCATCTTAACCTATAGAAGGCTGCGGGCTAAATGAATCTTAACCTATAGAAGACTGTGGGCTAAATTCATCTTAACCTATAGAAGGCTGCAGTCTCCTGACAGACTGTGGGAGCAGACTGCAGTCTACTGACAGATTGTGGGCTAAATTCCTCTTAACCTACAGCAGACTGCAGTCTCCTGACAGACTGTGGGAGCAGACTGCAGTCTACTGACAGACTGTGGGCTAAATTCCTCTTAACCTACAGAAGACTGCAGTCTCCTGACAGACTGTGGGCTAAATTCCTCTTAACCTACAGCAGACTGCAGTCTCCTGACAGACTGTGGGAGCAGACTGCAGCACGACCGGGGCTGACGAGGTGAGAGCGTGTCTGGAGCGAATAAGATGTCAGGAACAAAGGACGTCTTATCAGCCTCTTCCCTCATTGTTCTTCTCATGTTAATCACTTCCTCTCTCTCTCTCTCTCTCTCTCTCTCTCTCTCTCTCTCTCTCTCTCTCTCTCTCTCTCTCTCTCTCTCTCTCTCTCTCTCTCTCTCTCTCTCTCTCTCTCTCTCTCTCTCTCTCTCTCTCTCTCTCTCTCTCTCTCTCTCTCTCCTGTCTCCTCTCTCGCTCTCTCTCTCCTCTCTCATTCTGCCTCTCTCTGTAACTGTTCTCCCTCTCTCTCTCTCGCTCTCTCTAACTCTCCTCTCAAGTTCACTCCTCTGAGACCAAAGTGTCTTTGATAGTCTTGCGTGTCACATACACTTCTGTCACGTCAGGCTTTCCCAAGCGCCCACTGTCAATTCAATTCAGCTCGCCTTACTTTGTTGGAGAAAGGAAGAGAAGAGAGGAGAAGAACCCCCCACCCCCCTACACACACACACACACACACACACAGCCCCCCCCCACACCCTAATCTTGTGGCATGGTGACATTGTGGTCCTGCCTGTTGCTGTGCCCCCTTATCCGCCCCCTCACAGTCATCTGAGCTGGAACTGTACAAGTGGGGTCATAGTTCACAGTCGGACGGCCTGACACTGGCCCCCGGTGGACCATATAAACAGTACATATATATATGATGGGCATATACCCTGGTAGCCGCGATATTAATACACAAAAGAGGAGCATGATTAGATGAAACAAATTGAAGTGGATGAGCCTTTTACATATCAAGTCGTATTGAATAGAATGTGTGCGATTGTAAGGGCAAGAGGTGGATCTGCTTTTAGTGAATTACACCAGCATGGAGAGAAAGCGCGCCACACACACATACACACGCACGCACACACACGCGCACGCATGCACACACACACACACACATACACACACACGTCGATGAATCCCTCACGGCGTCATGAGCGTATAGGAGCCTCTGTGGGGAGAGACATTAATCAGCCGCAGTAGGCAGCTAATGGGCGGCTAACGGCAGAGCTCCAACGCAGGACTTAAGGCGCTCTCCGGGTTCCGGGACGGGACGGGGTGGGGGGCGGGCGGGGGGGGGGGGGTGAATGAACGACTCGGCCGCCAGATAGAATCAGCCTGAGATATGAGAGGGTGAGATTAGGGGCCCCGGGAAGGTGGCCCCCGCCCGTCGTTCCCGGCAGAAAATAGAGTTGGCTTGACAGAAGCAATTAGGCCACGGGGCCCACGCGATGGGGGGGAGCCCAGTCTGAACTCTTTTTGACAATAAGGATAAGAGACCCCCTTTAAAGAGCCAGGTGAAGAGACCCACACACACAGAGACCCAGACACACAGAGACCCGCACACACAGGGACCCACACACACAGAGACCCACACACACAGAGACCCACACACAGAGACCCACACACACAGGGACCCACACACACAGGGACCCACACACACAGAGACCCACACACACAGAGATCCAAACACACAGACCCACACACACAGACCCATACACACAGGGACCCACACACACAGAGACCCACACACACAGAGACCCACACACAGAGACCCACACACAGAGACCCACACACACAGAGACCCACACACACAGACCCACACACAGAGACCCACACACAGAGACCAACACACGGGCTCGCACTCCTGCCCCCGGACGCACGCTTTGGCATTCAGCTAAGCTATTAAGCTCCTGAGAGGGAACCGGAGGGGAAAGAGCTGAGGTTTCCATAGATATTCACTAGTTATTAAGTGATTACACATAGATTAGATGATAATGATGATGAGGTTCATGGCTGAAAGTCCTGGCTACAGTAACACAGAGCTCCGGGCTCCACAGGTGACAGCTGGGAGCAGGGAAAAGAGGATAGACAACCTATGGGATACACACACACACACGCACGCACACACACACACACACACACACACACGCACGCAGACACACACACACTCACACTCACACACACAAACACACACCGCCTAGAGTACAATTGATCCAGTTCCATATAGCCTAATTCATTATTGTGGGCATTTGGAGATTAAACGAAGCCCAGCCTGTTCCTCGGGGTCGCCGGTCATTAAATAAAGGTCAATCGGAGAGATGTGCTGTCGGAAACAACGCCGACCTTTCACCCCAGCTGCTAGGGACCATGGGCTTGGAGGGTCACCAGTTCAACGGGATTAGTGTGCGATCAGACGAACGAACTCAATCTTCATCCCAAACTGAAGTAGTCGCAATTTGTACAAAGACAAACATGTCACAATGGAAAAAAAATGTAATAAAAAAGAATCATATGTTTACAGAAGTGCAACACCCATACAGAAAAACTGAAAAAAGCACAAGCTCACACACAAACACACGCGCGTGTGCAGACGCACATGTGTAAGCACACGGCCACTCTCTGCAAGGGCTCTCTCTCTCTCACACACACACACACACCCACCCACCCACCCACACCCACACACCCACACACACACACACACACACACACACACACACACACACACACAGACACCTCCAAAATCTCCTGTGAAACTCCTACCAACGAAACTCGACGACAGGAGGAAACACGACGCACCACATACCCATGACAACGGAAAGAGCAGAGCCTCCACTTGTATTCGAACATTTGTTTGAGGCTCGCTCTATCTCTGTAGAGGAGCGCGGTGAGATCCAACCTTTTAAAAGCTGAGTCATGACCGAGTCGGGAGTGAGTAAAAAACGTCCTTTCATGAGTTGACGATTCATTATTCAGGTGCCCCTGTCACTCGCTGTTGATTCAGCACCTACTCCCCAGGCTCAATTGACATGAATTAGTCATGTTTACCTTCTCAATCCCCAGGCAGAAATAGAAAAGGAAAAAGCTAACGGAATTTCCAGCGTCACATCCAAACAGTTACAGCCTCAGGCAAGTTAACCCTAGCCTTACTTTGAACGTCAACACGATGGGATGTTTCTTTGAGGACCTTTTTAAGGAGACTTGACTAAAGCAAAACAAAAAAGATTATGTAAAGGTCCTGCTCTAAACCGAGTTGAACAGCTCCCAAACGACATTACGTTTTGACTTCTCATCAAATTAAATCAACCGTTTGCTTTGGGGCCCTCCAAAATGATGCTGTTTGAAAAACAAGAACAGCTCAAACATAACTGCTGCAGCACCTTTTCTTCTATTAAGCTAGTCTATTCCTTTAACCCGTGGTTCTCAACCCAGTCCTCAAGGACCCCCAGCCATTATAGATATTTGATCTTCCCCAGTGCTAGCACACCTGGTGTAATTAGTCAATTCCTTGTTGTAGGTGTCTTAATTACATCAGGTGTGCTAGCTCTGGGGAAGATCAAATATCTGGAATGGCTGGGGGTCCTTGAGGACTGGGTTGAGAACCACCTCTTTACACAGTGTCATCATCAATCTGAAACTGAGATGGCCCTCAATTATATAACAAAATATACTATGAGCAATGCATAATATACAGTATGTACAATTCACCCTAATCAGCTGGTTTAGATATAAAGACAGATAAGCCTGTATTAGTGGACAAAGCTGTTGAGACATTTTGGGGACTAGTTGCTACAGAGTCTACAGAACTACGCCTATCATATGTTTAATGTAAATTTATAATACAACTACAACTTACAAATATAATATTTGGTTTGGGAAAGTTGCCTGGTCATCATAACAGAATCAATGGCAGAGAGTCCAAAACCAAACCCAATATTGTCTCCTCTCTGCTTCAAAATCAAACACGTCTCTTCTCAGAGGTAGACCAAAGAAACACACACAATTAACAGAGTTTTATTTTTATTTGTTTGTGTGAAGGAGAAAATAAACCAACACGGCTATCCGCTGTGCTCTGTAGAAAGTGCACCTCCATGAAACGGTACATTCCCAATAGAACTAGAAGTAGTAGAACCTATGGACCATTTAGACCGGCAGGTCCCCATAATGGCTTCTGTCATTTCGTCTTTCCAGACCTCCGGACCAAGCGACGTGTGGCCACGGGTAAAAACACGAACAACTCTTAAGTCCTGTTTGCTTTTTGTAAGGCAAAAAGAACTCGGGTTTCTTTTTAGACTGATCACAGCTGGTGTCTGGCATATACAGTATATATATATATCTATTTTAAAAACGATGAATATATCCTCGCATTAGCTCTACAGTTACAGAAAAACATCTCCATTAAACACCACCGAGGCCTGGATTTGAGGGCACAATGTTGTCACTCCACAAGGCTTGGCGTGTTGTATTGTGTTCGGCTTTCGAGCGCTGGGTTTGAGAGGCACTCGGAGCGCACAATAAGGGAAACAACCTGTCAAAAGCTGTCGCACAGCGAACGCTTTAAAGCTGTTTCTCTAGCGTATTTTTAAGCCGTTCAGAGGCCACCCATAATCTTCATAAAGATAGAACCCAAAATAGACTGGTTTATGGGAAAGAGTCTCACCACACTAGCAACTCTAGAAAACGTATATCTATTAAACATTTTCCTTTTTTAAGGGATCTATTTGCAAGGCTAGACTTGCTCCTGCCTTCAAATAAATGAAGGTTCAGTCAGGACAACTCCCGATATGTTTAAATGTTGATTACCATAACATGTTAATACATTGGAGGTGGGTGCACAGCAGCAGGTGCATAGTGTGTATACAGCAGTGAGCATGGTGTGGTTGTAAGAGGCGGCGCGGCACTGAGAATTGGAATGTTTGTAGGAGAAAGTGTGGTGAGTGAACTGCGGTTTAAGAAGACCGTGATAAAACTGTTGAGCATATGCAATTTCTTGATGAGTGCGACATAGGTAATTGCTTTGTCCGAGTTGCCCGCCTAAACTAGCTCTGCCAGGGCGGTGCCTCATTTTTTGTGGGTAGAATTGTTTACGTTTTTATCATTACAAAAATCAAACAAGTATTGTTACTTATATGTGGGATGTACACCCAGAGCATCTTTATAAATGCACTGAGGGGGTTCAAACAATTTCTTCAAACATATTTTTGACACATAGTATAAGGGGTGTGTAAAGTATTTGCTGCAACTTAACAAAATAAACTGAACAAAGAAAATACATGAAAGCGAATTTATATTAAGCATGACGCCCAAAAAATTGTCGCCTAAAGAACAAGAAAACGAAGCCCATGATGTTTAAAGGAACCATCAACTTCTTTGGCACGTTTTTTAGAAAATATAACACGAAAGACAGGAAAATGATGATAAGAGCATCCGAAAAAAAAAAAAGTGGTCGTTGAACCGCAAATCAAAACCCCATTTGGTTCTGGTGATTGGCGCTCACTGACCTTGACCACGTCCTCGTCGGTGGAGCGACATCTCACCGCCTCTGAGACGTCGGTGACCGTGCCGTCGCTGGAGACCGTCACCACCTTCACCGGCACGGCCACCGTCTTCCCGGTCAACACCGCGGTGTTCAGGATCTCCGAGTCCTGGTAGAGATAAAGACCCAGAGAGAATAAGACAGGGGGGTGTTGATGTCCAGTCGTGTATGTGTTAGCGGACACGGGTTATTTGAACATTATCTGTTTCAGCTGTGGCTGGGCGAGGGTGCAAACACTGCCTATAGGGCTACCGCAGCAAACATTGTGAGTTTCCTTTTAGGCGGATTTAGAAGTCTTTAAAACAAGACCATGCTTATGCTAGGCCGGAGCCAGCGTAGACATGCAGAGAACATAGAACAGACTGTCCATTAAGAGGCTCCAAAGAAAACACAGTAGCCTCCTAGCCTAGGCCACATCACAGGAAGGAAAGAATGAAAACTGTATGACCAGGGTGTTAAAATAAGACCTGTCAATTCAGCGCCGATTCTAAATGCTAAATTATAAATATATAATCAGATATATTCATGTGCACACAACACTGTTCTGATGTGAAATCACTCGCTTTCCAAAAAACGTCCATTTTTGAATGCATCAGATGAAGCAGTGGTTGTGACTTTTAACACCTCCACCGGCACCAAACGCTCCGAAGCTGTCCTTCCAAAAAGGCCTTCAAATACAGATCTGTAGTGGCAAGTCATCGGGGAGGGGGTTGGGGGCGGCGGGGGGGGGGGGGGGGGGGGGGGGGGGGGGGGGGGGGGGGGTGGGGGGGCTGACCGGCTACTCAGTCGAGCAATTTACCCAACACTTTCAGACGGACACCTCATTAGCGACAGCGAGCGGGGCAGCTGTGGAGGACCTGGGCGGTATCCGTCAGTGGTCCTCGGTTGAAAGCCGCCCGTTAAGCCCCGAAACACCGGGCCGTAACCTTTCATTGGACACTTCTCGTCCCTGTCACTGAGGCTATGATTGGAGGCAATTAGCGTGGAGCATTGAGCGTCTTCTTCGCTACTGCTTCTTAGACTTCGAAAAAATTGCCTCTTTATATGCCAATTAATCTGAGCTTTTTTTTTTTTTTAAGATGATGGAGTTAAGTGAGTTGAACTTCTGCGATGTGCACTTGGCCCTATAGGGCACCAGTTGGAGGTCGTTAGTAGCAGCTACATTCTCTTGTCGATTTAATCCTAATATGTCTCCCAGTTTATAGAGAGGGGGGGGGGGGGGGGGGAGACATTCCCATGTGAAGAATTTTCATTTAACTGCAATCGCCCAGCTTCCTTTTTAGAAAGGCTTCACAATGGTTTCAATGGATCCACTTTCAAAGGGATTTATTTTTCTTCTGGGCAAAACGGAGAGAAGAGGTATTTGCTTCGTTCGTTCAAAGCCGTAAGCCCCATGTTTTTTCGTCTTCTTTTTTCATTCTAGTGAGGTAGCCCCGAATTATTATCTGGAGCTAATAGGTTTCTCCTATCTAGTGGATCCTGCGGAGCCTTTCTTTTGAACAAAGTGACACTGCCTTTCATATTTTCCATTAATGACACGCAGGGCCACGAGCTATCTGCAGTGTTTGACTTCCTGTCAACATTCTCCATATTCTCGGAGAAAGTACACAGGATTTGTAGACTCCTCTGTGAGCCACCCGGGCTGCTTACACTTCCACTTATGTTTGTGAGCTTATGAAAAGGAGGCATTCATAAAATAAGGAAGAAATAGAATGGGGCGGATTAGGTTCCCACTGAAAGGGAGCCGGGTCCCCACTGTGAGCGTCAATTACCGCATCCATTCAACGTGGGAATGAAATGATTATTAGTCGAGCCAAGAGATACCGATGAATCAGAGAAAACACTTAGAGTGGCACCGTCTTCAAAATGGCTTTTCATTACATTTTTATAGACTGTGACAGCGTGTTAGCTGGCTTATACCCTCCCATTTCTCTCTCTCTCTCTCTCTCTCTCTCTCTCTCTCTCTCTCTCTCTCTCTCTCTCTCTCTCTCTCTCTCTCTCTCTCTCTCTCTCTCTCTCTCTCTCTCTCTCTCTGTTAAGTGACTTTGATTCAATCCCCTCTAAAATAGGAGCCTGCCGTAAATGAATTTGCTCTCTCTCTCTCTCTCTCTCTCTCTCTCTCTCTCTCTCTCTCTCTCTCTCTCTCTCTCTCTCTCTCTCTCTCTCTCTCTCTCTCTCTCTCTCCCTCTCTCTCTCTCTCTCTCTCTCTCTCTCTCTCTCTCTCTCTCTCTCTCTCTCTCTCTCTCTCCTCCGGGACCCGTCCGTTTCCAGCAGGTCGTGTATAATACATGAGGGTGTAAACGGTTGGGGACAGAGCAGGCCAAGGGGCAGACGTGAGATTACAGTGTTGGGAGATGGCCCGAGACAGATGAGAGAGGCTCAGAGAGAGAGAGAGAGAGAGAGAGAGAGAGGGAGAGAGAGAGAGAGAGAGAGAGAGAGAGGGAGAGAGAGAGAGAGAGAGAGAGAGAGAGAGAGAGAGGGAGAGAGAGAGAGAGAGAGAGAGAGAGAGAGAGAGAGACAGGAAGAGAGAGAGAGAGCGGGGCCATGGCACAGTAATGAGGCACAGTGGGCTGGTCGTTTGGCCAGGCCACACAGCCAGCCAGAACCAATATAGATGAGTAGAAGGGCCAATGGTCCGCAAAAAAAGGAGAGCTTGGGTACTTTCACAGCAGGAACGAATAAGAGTGAAGGAATGAGTGCAAACCGGAGTTTCGCAAAAGGAGAGCACATCTTAATGAGACATCAGTCCAGGGAAAGATGCCGATTGGTTAGTCTGATTGGGGAATGCTGTGAGGACAGGGACAGGAAGAGGAGGAAAAGGGGACTAGGGGAAGAGAGAAAAACAGAAAGCAGAGGGAAGATTAACAGGAAGAGGGGGGAGATAGAAACAGACAGCAAAGACAGCAAAGCAACAGTCACTATTCAAGCCTGTGTAGTTTGGTGACATATGCTGTCTTTTCAGTTACAGAGGCATAACAGATTGCAAAGCATAATTAAAACTGCAACTTCTCCGAGACTTACACTGTAGCAAAGCTGACACTACTGACAATGATAAATGTGGGGGAAAGTAAAATTGACATTGACAAAAAAAAAGGTGAATATATATTTTAAGAAAACTTTTGAAAGCTAAATGTAGCTTTGGTTAAACCAGAGATTTGACGCAGAAAACAAATGGGATTTGGAAGTTGAATCATGGGAATCATGAGTACGGCTCGACCATAATCTACTGCAAAAGGATTTTTTGGACTGTTGGCTTCTTTCTTCACGGGCAAAATACGAGTTATTTAGCGAACCCAAATTCAAATGCCGGCATGCCAGGCTGCTATTCCCCAGCCAATCTACCCCTTCCCGCAGTCCAACCCAAACGGGAGGAGTATTTCTCCATCACTTCCATCACAACGTGCCAGAGAGCAGTCCGCCCATGTTATTGAGCAGCAGCTTGTTAGCATTCCACCCGGCGCAGTCCCCAACGACGCGGTCTGGACCCATAATGTCTAACCCAGGGAAGTGAGAATAAGTGAGATTTATGGTGTTCACGGGGACCGACACAGGTAGCATGAGAAACAGCCTTTGGGGGCGGCCGCCGCCACGTCTTGGGGTAGTGACCAGCATCACCCCACCATCACCACCCCCCCACCACCCCCAACACCCCCTCATCTTGGGGTAGTGACCAGCATCACCCCACCATCACCACCCCCCCACCACCCCCAACACCCCCTCATCTTGGGGTAGTGACCAGCATCACCCCACCATCACCACCACCCCCAACACCACCTCATCTTGGGGTAGTGACTTGTATATCCCCCCCCCCCCGCCCCCCATCCCCCCACCACCATCACCACCACCTCATCTTGGGGTAGTGACTAGTATATCCCCCACCCCCCTACCACCACCTTGTCTTGGTGTAGTGACCACCCCCCCCACCCCCCTACCACCACCTTGTCTTGGTGTAGTGACCCCCCCCCCCCCCCACACACACACACCTCTCCAATCTCGTTCCTGCTCACAAAGCTAACTCTAATGCTTAGCGACACCGACATGCTAATCCAAGCGACGTGGGCCAGCTGTGCCCCCTGCAGATAGGTCAAGAACAGCGTTGAACAGGGGGGATTTGGAAGGGCTGAATTATTCATCTTGGTGAGGAAGAGAGGGAGAGGGAGAGGGAGGGGGAGAGGGAGAGGGAGAGGGAGGGGGAGGGGGAGGAGGAGAGGGAGAGGGAGAGGGAGAGGGAGAGGGAGGGGGAGAGGGAGAGGGAGGGGGAGGGGGAGGGGGAGGGGGAGGGGAGAGGGAGGGGGAGAGGGAGAGGGAGAGGGAGAGGGAGAGGGAGAGGGAGAGGGAGGGGGAGAGGGAGAGGGAGAGGGAGAGGGAGAGGGAGGGGGAGAGGGAGGGGGAGAGGGAGGGGGAGAGGGAGAGGGAGGGGGAGAGGGAGGGGGAGGGGGAGGAGGAGAGGGAGAGGGAGAGGGTTGGCGGCACACGGCTGTGTTGTGGATCCTCGTTACGAGAGATTGGAATCCCAGGAACAGCAAACGCTAACGTATTCAATCCAATGAGGTGTACGGTGTGGGTCACTGTAAAACAAAAACTAAACCTGTCGGATATTTTGGGATGGGTACATCGCTAGCAACAGATGATGAAAAAGTATTTGTCTGGATGTAGACCCCCCCTCAAACTGCCATCCCGGAGCTATTATGCCGGGCTAAAAGAGAGACTAGCCCTCTTGATCCCCCCCCCCCCTCTCTTCATCCCGTTACAGCGCCGGTCTTTGCCCGCACTCCCCTCCGATGGACTTTTAATTGGGAGGAAGTGGACGAGGAGAAGGGGAGCAGGAGCAAAGGGGCTGGGGTAGAGTGCCGGGCCAGGCGGTACATCACCTGCCCGTGACAACTCGCCAAAAGCGGCGGATCGTTTCCACGGGAATGACCGCTGCCCCTTTTTTAACGAAAGGTCTTTTCTCTCTCCTTTTCCCTCTCTCCCTCTCATCATCAAGTCTAATAACCTCTCGGGGACGAGGAGGGAACACCTCTCGCTGTAGAGCTACGATATGCTAGAACAGACACAGTACAGAAAGCGGATGGGGCTTTCTGGGCCATAAACAATTAGAGGGACTCTTCTCAAAACTAGGTTACCTCAGAAAAAAAAAAAAATATTGACTGGAATTGTGTTAGCCCCGTTTCCATGATAAGAAATACAGATCATATTGGGGTGCACATGTTTTGTGTTTTAGAATCGAATTCCTTTGTGTGGCTTTGGTGTGTTCAATGGGCAAATTCATTTATAGGAATTTCCCTTAAGGTGGAAAGTGTTAGACCCACTAAAACCAACTGAACTAGGTTAGTATGTCCTTTCTAGCATCTAAAACTGAATTAGGTTAGTACGTCCTTTCTAGTCCAATAAACTGAACTAGGTTAGTATGTCCTTTCTAGCATCTAAAACTGAATTAGGTTAGTACGTCCTTTCTAGTCCCATAAACTGAACTAGGTTAGTATGTCCTTTCTAGTCCCATAAACTGAACTGGGTTAGTACGTCCTTTCTAGTCCCTAAAACTGAACTAGGTTAGGATGTCCTTTCTAGTCCCATAAACTGAACTAGGTTAGTACGTCCTTTCTAGTCCCATAAACTGAACTAGGTTAGGATGTCCTTTCTAGTCCCATAAACTGAACTAGGTTAGTATGTTCTTTCAGTCAATACCTTGATCTCCAGTAAGCCGTCTCCTCCATGCACCACCGACCAACCGCTCGACCATATCAGCAGAGACCTCTCTCTCTCTCTCTCTCTCTCTCTCTCTCTCTCTCTCTCTCTCTCTCTCTCTCTCTCTCTCTCTCTCTCTCTCTCTCTCTCTCTCTCCCTCTCTCTCTCTCTCTTTCTCTCTCTCTCTCCCTCTCTCTCTCTCTCTCTCTCTCTCTCTCTCTCTCTCTCTCTCTCTCTCTCTCTCTCTCTCTCTCTCTCTCTCTCTCTCTCTCTCTCTCTCTCACGGGCTCCCACCATCTTTCTCCCCCCTCATTATAATGTGACCATAGCAGGGCAGAGAGGCGGAGTGGCTCCCTGACAGTGAATCAGAACTGTCAGACGAGGCCCATTAAGAAGCCAAGGGAAAAAGAGGCGATAATTAGCGATCCCCCAGCTGGAAAAGTCAACTGTCGCTGATCTCCCTCTCTCTCCCTTCCTTTCACTTTTCTCTCTCCGTCTTGTTCTCTCTTGCGGTTCAGGAGATCGAGATGGTGCGGACAGGGATGGATGTTAAGTGCTTTGTTTGGTAATGAGCTCATTTGTTTTTCAGGTGTTTTTTTCTTTTTGCTTTGTTAATTCAATCTTCAAAACTCCCTCTCTTCCCCGCTGAAGGAGTTGGTGCTCGAGAGAGAGAGCGAACCCAACCGGAGCACACACACTGGCTCTCACAGCGTGTTCCACCTCGGAGCAATGGAAAGAGATGGAGCCTTGTTAGGCGGGAGAGCTTATCCATCATCTCGCCTAATGGCTCGGAATATAGATTTGACAATTAGCTGCTTACTGTTGCATGTTGTGCAACCTTGTATAAAACACACTCACTTTCGGCCGAGTGTGTGTGTGTGTGTGTGTGAGAGATTGCTGGTCCATGGTATGTATGTGCATGCCACCCAGCCCATAGATGGGGTTGATGGTCTATCGATGTTTTGGTCACATTGGAATTCTCTCAGCTGTGCGTCACTAATGAGCAAACATGATTTATGAGTGAACCTTTCTTCCAGCAACCCCAAGTGTCTCAACCATGTTGCTGACTGGCCAATCTTTCTCACTACGTTATGGATCATTGGACCCGTTCACGCTCTCTCTCTCTCTCTCTCTCTCTCTCTCTCTCTCTCTCTCTCTCTCTCTCTCTCTCTCACCCACTCACTCACCATCTCTCTCTCACTCACTCACTCACTCACTCGCTCACTCACCCACTCACACGCTCACTCACTCACCTGCTCACTCACTCACTCATTCACTCACTCCCTCCCTCCCTCCCTCCCTCACCCACCCACCCACTCACTCACTCACTCACCCACTCGCTCACTCACTATCTCTCTCTCACTCACTCACTCACTCCCTCCCTCCCTCCCTCCCTCCCTCCCTCCCTCGCTCGCTTCCTCATTGACATACAGTGCCGCAACACTTGATCAAGATTTTTTATTAGTTGATGCAATTTACTTCAGACGACTTTTCAACAGCCTCAGACCCAGAACAGGAAGCCCTTAAGGTAGATGAAACACGGCTAAGTATTATTCACAGCGGGGTTGACGGTATTACTTCAGCCACTCGTCTTCCACAAAGAAAGCACTCACACACAGAGCTCTTCAATCGTCTCCATCCAAAAATAGGTACATGCAGTGGAGACACATGTATGTATGTAGTATATATGTGGCATGCATGTGAGCTGAAGCAGCACCGTCTGTATTTTTGCCCGCCGAACACAGTTTCTGAGGGAGGATTCAAATCGGAGGATGACAGTATGTGTCTGTGTGTGCGTGCGTGCGTGCGTGCGTGCGTGTGTGTGTACGCGCTTGTGTGCGTGTGTGTTGGTGTGTGTGTGTGTAAGCGAGGACGACCGGATTCCACCCTGCGGATCTCAGGCATCTCACGCTGGGCCCGGGAGGAGAGAGACCCTGGTGAATAAAACATTGCCCCGGGGGTAGGCGGCACTACATTTTAACTTTATGGGACAAATCCCTCCTGCCAGGCTCATGAATAACACACCTGTGATATATCTAGATCAATGGGTCAGCGAGGAGCGGCGGTGGCGAGGAGCGGCGGGCCCATCCCTCGGGTGAATACAGAAAACGACGGGCGCCAGGCGCTTCCCTCGGGGGAACGCCAAGGTCAGGAACCACGCAGGGCCACAGGGCACGGCGGGGGTGTTGGAACGCCGCAGGGCCCGAACGCAAGGCCGCCCGCGCTGGCCTGGGTGACAGTCTGCACCAGCAGGGTGGGGGGGGGGGGAGTAGAGAGGACTAAGCTGTCCGCACTGTCGGCTAAACGGCTGAGCTGACCGGAGGGCGAGAAGTCTGGGATTGGGAAGGGGGAGGCTGGAGACGTACATGAACATGTCCTGCGTGTTCAGAACGCCTCTGGGAAAAGGTAGGCTCATGCTAAGTAGGCTAACATATTGAACGAAAGAAGGGAAAAAAAATGGAAGAATATTTCCATAAATGTATTTACCATAAACTACGATTCTAATTATATTTTTCATTTCAGTTTTACTAAGCAAACCATATTTCCCAACTAACCCCCCCTCCCTCCACATATTGAATGTGCCATTTAATAAGTGCCCTGTCTGTTCTACTCTTTCTATGACAGCTCTCCTAGAGCTCCCACGGCCGTCCAGCTCTATTACAACCTGATATCGCTGCCGTCTCTGTCTCTATCTCTCCCTCTCCCTCTCCCTCTCCCTCTCCCTCTCCGTCTCTCCCTCTCCCTCTCCCTCTCTCTCTCCCTCTCCCTCTCCCTCTCCCTCTCCCTCTCTCTCTCCCTCTCCCTCTCCCTCTCCCTCTCCCTCTCCCTCTCCCTCTCTCTCTCCCTCTCCCTCTCCCTCTCCGTCTCTCTCTCTCCCTCTCTCTCTCTCTCTCTCTCTCTCTCCCTCTCCCTCTCCCTCTCCCTCTCTCTCTCCCTCTCCCTCTCCCTCTCCCTCTCCCTCGTATTGCTGGGCCAATCGATGCCTGAGCTTCAGCTTGGAGAGCGATGACCTGAGTTTAGCCCGGGTCGGCCCTCCAGGCTGTGGTTGTAGATCCATAACAGAGAGCGTGCCACCCTGCAGACAGGTTAACACAGTGGCTGGGATGAGCTGCCCTCTGGCTAGAGAGCCCTCCCTCTGTGGGAGCCGGAGGTCGGCTAAACTCTGGCTAGAGGCCTCTCCCTCTGTGGACGCCTGCTCATGACCCGGACAGTGGAGGGGCAAAGTGTGTGTGTGTGCACGTGCGAAGCGTGTGTGCGCATGTGAATTCAACACATTCCCTGCCGCATGTGCTGGAGAACGTATGGGAACAGTCAAATACACACCAGGATACACAGACATACAGGATCCCACTTAGACACACACACACTACACATACTATATTGAACATAGACAAACAATTACACACACACACGGATACACAGACATACAAACACAATTACACACACACACACACACACACACACACACACACACCAACAAGCTTGAATTCTAAAGGCAACCAAAGAAATGCAAGAAAGGGGAATTGGGACGGCGAACAGCAAAAGAGCAAAGACAACCGAGACGGCAGCCATCTTTCTTTTGGGACAGTGAGTCCACGGTATATTGGGAGAACTGCTCAACTTTATCGACAGCGATGAAAACAATTAGTGGAACAAATGAAGCGATGGCGAGATTACGATCATTTATAGCACACGGTTTTGATCAATGGCAGGATTAGGATTTTTTTTTTAATAGCCCGCGGTTTCGATCAATGGCGACCGCATAACTGGGAGCTGAAATCCCAGATCTGTTTTTGTCACAGCAGAGTACTGTAAGAAAACAATGGGCTGTTTGTGATGACAACACGACTTCGCATGTCGTTCCGGTTGTGGCGGGCAGGGAGCGTCTGTGATAAATGGCCGAGTTCCTAAACGCCACAGTTTGGATCCACTCGGATGCTTGCTCCGACGGTTGATTGAGAAACAAGCGAGGGCCATAGCTCTCACTGACGCACGCCAATCGTCACTTATCATAAAGGCTCCGTGGCCGTTATTTTCCTGCAGTACTTTGCCATAACAAAACATAGCCGTGATTTGAGCTCACAGCAGGACGGTGAAAATATGCTTGTGAAAAGACTCTTTCAAACGGGGACTTTTTCCCCACAGATTCCGCCGTCGCCTGCCATCTTAAAGCTGACTAAGTGCGGCGGAGGAGACGTGTGTAAAATGGATGCCGTGGCAGTGGGGTGCATTCAATCTGGGCTGATGTGTTCGAGAGTACTATAATCATGGCTTTGCTTCCAATGCCGTGCACACAGAGAGAAAAGGAGATAGACAGAGAGAGAGAGAGAGAGAGAGAGAGAGAGAGAGAGAGAGAGAGAGAGAGAGAGAGAGAGAGAGAGAGAGAGAGAGAGAGAGAGAGAAAAAGAACGGAAAGAGGGACAAATAGACAAAGAGAGAGAGAGAGAGAGAGAGAGAGAGAGAGAGAGAGAGAGAGAGAGAGAGAGAGAGAGAGAGAGAGAGAGGGTGAGATACAAAAGTCGGGTGCTTTGAAAAGCTCCTGAAGTCATCCTTCTCTCTTAGCCTTTCAATTATGTAGAGGTTTCAACGCGCCACGTCTGTTTCCTCTTCCTGAGTGGCACCAAAAGAACACACACCATTAAAAGAGGCACGTCAACGCTCTTGAAAAGCAAAACTTTAGCTAGCAGTCTTTTTTCCCTTTCTCATAAGTAAGAGCCCACACACTTTCCTAGTTGGCTGCGGTCTCATTAGATACGACGGGAAGTTGAATAATTACTGTGTGGGTAACCACTGAAAACCCAACATATAAATAAGTGGATGGGGACGGTAGAAAACGATTTGATTATCACATTCTGTGTATGCCATAATTAATGTTCATTTTGAAGTATGAATCATATCAATACCATGTGGGTAAGCTCTGATTGAACCGAATTGAGAATGAAAGAAACAATTCACAGAACAAAAAAGAGTTGTTGCCTAGCTACCCATTTTAGACCTGACTAATGCTTCTACAGTCCAAATGTTCAGTCCAAAAATGTGCTCCGTGAGTATATTGTGTGAGTTTTAATTCACACGCACACACACACACACACATTAGAAAATATATACGAATGTATTCTGTTCTATTCTATGTAACAATTTTGTTTGTAAAACAACATAATTCGAACGCAGCTGAATATCCTTACCAGGCCCTTCAAATCCCTTCTGTTACGCTGCCACGCAAAGCCAAGCCCCCTCCTAACCCCCCCCCCTCCCTCCCTCTTCATAGCCAACATCAACCGCCTACAGTGCGTGCACGCAAACGTCATGGCCATGGCGTGTACTGTCGTGTGTCCCCACCGCCAACGTGTGCCAGAACACGGGTGGAGCCCTTCAGACAGCTCAATTAGCGCCGCCCCCCCCCCCCCCCCGGGCCTGAATCATGCCTCACGCCGCGCCCGCTTCCTAATGGACGAGCTGGTGGGGGGGGGGGGGGGGGGTCATTTATCTGGCGTGGGAAAGGTTGTGTAAGGCTGCTGCTGTGTGGCAACTTTTGCTGGAGTACGTCTTCAGCACGTCCAAGAGGCTTTTTCTCCTCTTTCGCTTCTCATTTTGGACGGATTTCTTTGTTTCTTTCCTACATAAGCGTTGGTATCATTTCCCTCTGACACAGATGAACCCATAAACACTTCTCTTTTTTCCCTCAGGGCGCTGGAGTAGTTACAGTAGACCCTTCTGAATGGGTGCCGTAAGCTCAGTGAGGATTCTTGTAGGCCGCTGTTCACTGTCAAGTGTGCGCTAGCATCGATCGGCCCTGAACTTTAAGACCGGACTCTGGAGAGGTTCCTAACCGGATAACGAAACTGATGTGGGCCATGCGCTTTGCAGAGTCCCGTTGAGCTGAGCTGAGCCGAGCTGGCCTACAGTAAGTAGAAAGGGACTGCACACACAAGCAAACAATCAGACCTTGTCTGTGATCTGTGCGTGGCGGTCTCACGGCGTCAACAGGGCCGTCGGGGTTTGTGGACACGCTCCTTCCACTTTCTCACGCACAAATGTGTACGTGGCCGCTTGCCCGGGTATGGCTGTGCGTTTGACAAGTCACTGTATTCATTCCAGTTGCCTGGCTGAGCGGATGTGCATCTAGGCAGCAAAAAGGAAGAAGAAAAAAAAGGAAAAGAAATCAAGCGCAGAGGCTTAGAAAGGAAACATGCCAGGGAGGGCGGGTGATAGACGACGGGATCAGGGATGGAAGGGCCGGACGAAAGAAAAAACAGGGCCAGGGTGACCATGATGCTTTTTTTGAAGGCTACATCGCGGCGCGCAGGAATACGAAACTCTATTCCAAAACAACTGTGTGTGTGTGGGGGTAGGTGTGTGTGTGTGTGTGTGTGTGTGTGTGTGCGTGCGTGACTGTTGGTCTCGGCGCCCAGCTTGGTGCCTGGCAGCAGACGTCGGGGACCGTATAGGAAAAAGGCAGACGCCAGCTGATACGATGCGTGGCCCTTCACGCTCCTCGCTCTCCGTCACGCGGCGCGGCGCGGGCTGACGAGGGCCAGCCGGGGCCGCGGGATGGCCGGCTGGCGACCGACTGCTTTAGCGAGGCGAGAAGATTACGGAGACGCCTCCCCCAGCCCCACGACGCCCCAATTAGAGATCTGTCTTGGGTGACCACCCCCCCCCCCACACACACACACAAAGCAGCGCTCGCTATCTGTGATGGATAACTAAAGCGAGCGACAGTTTCCGAGTGGAGCCACGGGGGGCAGCGGAGCGCCGATCAATCCGCACGGTTAATATATGAAGCCATGTTGTTTTGTCTGGGAGTGAACAGCATGCCACTGAGGGGAGGGGGGGGGGGGGAGGAAGGCGAGGGATGCGAAACAGAGCCCTCGAAGGACAGGGAGAGGGGACAGAGTCAAACAGACGTTCCCTGCTCTACACGAGTCACACACAGACAGGAATATGGACGTTCCTGAAGGGATTTCCTTGGGAAATAAGGCCACGTCGGCCGGGATGTAGAGCCCGTAGGTGTGATGGTGTAAGGCGTTAGGAACACGTAGCGTAGCGTGATGAAGGAGTCAGGTTAAACCACGGGTCAAGGCTGCTTGTGATGAGGACCTCTCCTCATAGAAGAGTTTGAGAGAGGAAGTGTAAATACAAATCTAAAAACCACGAAACACCAGTTTCTATCGGTTCGCTAAGATGTAACACGGTTAACGGCCCATTTTCCTTCACAAGGAGAAAAGCTTCCTATTGCTAACAGCCCTTAACTGTATTGCATTGTGACCTTTTCGAGACGCAGGCTATGTTCGGAACCACATAGTTAAATACTATCTACTAGTACACTGAAACGGAAATCTTGTAAACTATGCTTTTTCCCACGAAGATTCACTTTAAATAAATTGTTAGTGTACTCAACTGTGTGTGACCAAAACCCCAGATTTGTTTCCAAATTCTGTCCAAGCCAGAAGGAAGTTGGCGCATTGCATTGTGGGGCGTGAAGCATGTTTAGCAACATCTCTCGTCTACTCAACATGTTGTACGTCATCTGGGAACTTTCTCTACACTCACTGTGTGTTGCGCTGGCATACAGCATGCATATTTTTCGTCATATGCATTACGTGAAAGATGCATAGCAGGCGATCCCGTAAACCACTCAAAGTCACTTATGGATTCCACTTCACTTTAAGGGGGATTATTCCTCTGCGCCTAGACACAATTGGCCTCCAAGAGAATCCAGCATATTAGGCTAATTAGTGCTAATTGCAGATGAAAGACTTGCGGCGAGCCAGCATGGAGTCATAGTGTAAACAGAGGCTGGGAGTATGTTCTCTAATGTCTAGGCTCTCTGCTTGATTAAAGAGAATAAACAATATTAATACAATCACACAATCTCTCTCTCGCTCTCTCTCGCTCTCTCTCTCTCTCTCTCTTGGTGTGTCTCTCTCTTCCTTTTTATCTCTCTCCTCCTCCCTATGGAAAAAGTTCCTGGACGAAATACTATATTTGGAAAATACCCGAGTACCCGAGAGATATCGCTTGACATGCTTTAAGCCCCACAATGCAATGCGTCAACTTCCTTCTGGCTTTAACAGTTTAACAAAGTGACGTGGTTTTGGTCACATGTTCCAGTTGAGTATCCAAACAATTTTAGCAAATCTGTGTTGAAAAGTAGTATAGTAGATTTTGGTATCAGCTTCAGTATACAGTATGTACTCATTGAGTAGTAGATTGTATTTAAGTATGTGGTTCTAAACATAGCCTCTCTCTCTCTCCCCCTCTCTCTGTATCTGTTTGTCTCTCTCTCTCTTTCTCTCTCAGATTCAGATTCACATTGCGTTATTGGCATGAAATACACAATACACAATATTGCCAAAGCATACACGCAAGAAAAATAATAATAACAGTAAGAACAGCAACGACGCCAATTAATATTACTATTCATATATTACAGTATAATTTAATTAATTTGTATATATCGTATGTGATTCTAATATTGCATACAAAAAAATCACATATTAACAGTAAAACAAAAATGTTAATAACTACTACCAGATTAGGCCATGACATTAGATGTGATCAGATGTGATCTCTCTCTCTCTCTCTCTCTCTCTCTCTCTCTCTCTCTCTCTCTCTCTCTCTCTCTCTCTAGTTTCTCATCTCCTCCCTTCACATTTCTGTCTGTTCTTATATCCTCTTCTTCTTCTTCCTGCACCTCCTGTCTGATCTTCACGTTCTCCTCGACCGCACTGATGACACCACATAGGCAGGCATGCATGTACATAAGCACTTACCTATGTGTGCGACTGAGACGTGTCCTTTTGTGTGTGTGTGCAGGCTTTCTGGTGCTATAAAGAAGGCTTTGCCAGTCCCTGCCACAGGTTTCTCTCATGGGCAGATAAATTCTCCTCACTCTATTGTGTATGGATCAGTGCTTTGCACAGTCAAGCTCTGAGTGTGCGCGCGCGCGCGTGTGTGTGTGTGGGGGTGTGTGTGTGGGG
>CM030185.1:14814604-14817104 GCA_017639675.1 Aplochiton taeniatus | reverse complement strand
CAGGCGGACTCTTAAGAAGAACCAACAGCAGTGCATTTAAGACTGGAGACGGCGAAGAACCAATCAAGGCCAACGACCCTTCGAACAAGAGAGTGTACCTTATTACAATAATCTGAAGGCAGTGTTAGTGCAAAGCATTTGTATTCTTTCCTTATTTGTTCCATCATATTTCAGTGAAGGCTGAACACTTCAGCACATGCCCATACTTTGTGTTTACGACAGTGGAAAGGACTTTCTCTTTTCTCCTTCTCTCCATCTCTCTTTTTCTTTCTTTCACTCCTGTTGTTTTCATGCTGGGAAGAACAAGAAAAAAACATATGGGGTGCTTCCCGAGAAGATGTCAGCGAATATGCATTGCGTTCTCAATTATATCTAGGACTCATAGAACCAAACGCTAAATTATACACGCGGCATTTCATTCACCAAACTCTCGTTTTCACAGAGCTTTGCTGCTGCTGTTGTTTGCCTCTCACTCAAGAGACAGCGAAGGAGCGGTGGCGTCCTCGAGCTCCACGGCCCCAGGTTCCCCCCCAAGTAGCAGCGTTTGTTTACCAATCCAACAATGAAAAGGCAGCCATCGAATCGCTCACGTCTCACGTTTCGTAACGGCGCGCCTACTGTGGCGCCCGTGCTGCCGAGCCGGAGGGGGCCGGAGGGGGCCGGAGGGGGCCGGAGGGGGCCGGAGGTCGCGGCCCCAAACACGCTCCCCTTCCCGCCTTTACGTGAGCCAGGGCCCAGACGCCCGGCTCGCGTCGACAGCTCCCAAAGACGGACGCTGCTTCGGCCTCCGCCCCAAGGAAAGGGGAGCCTTCGGAAAGAGCTCGGTGTCTCCGACACTTCGTGCATGATGCAGAACGAGATGTGAACAGGACGGGGAGACGGTGACTTCGGGTGACCCAACGCCGAGCTACGAGCCAGCACAGGCAGCAGCGGAGATGGACTTCTGCTGTCAGCGAGAGATCGAAGTGCCACACGTTCGTATGTTCCTGTGACATAAAGACAACACTGATGTTACAGTTTGATGTGGTGAGATGCCACCTGAAATGTTGCTATTGAAACATGACCTATACGAGCAAACCCTTCATAACGGGAAATCTATAGCCCCGACAAACAGTACGATATGTCCAGATCCTTTGTCATACAAAGAACGAGGAGGAAAGAAGTATACACCGACGCCCCCCCCCCCCCCCCCCACGCCCCACCCACCCCCCACCCCCCCACACGGGGTGAAAACAATTGTCACCGGAGTTTCTGCTTGAGGCGCCACTTACTAAAAGTGTGAATCTTCACTAAAAAGTACGAGACATTAGATACAAGTAAACTGCCACTTGCAAAGCGATGCTTACAAGTACAAACCAAAAGGTGCAACTACAAACTGCAGATAGGCAGATGAAGACTCACACACTTCTGGCACTGAATTGAACCCATACGTCATTTACTACCCTCCTGGCGGCCTGCACGTGTCCGATTTGAATACGAGCTCCGTCGAATATCACCGTCTATAACGAGGCTTTACGAGGCTTTTCAATTTCCTCTGAACGGTGCGACCACAATACGTTGTCAAGGTGATAGGACTGCTAATGATGGCCGTGATTAATGGGGGTTTTCTTTTGGGTCCAGAACACAAAATGACCAATTAGAGACGTTGTGACGGAAAAACACAAGGGGCCGCACACGAACAGCCACACACAATGAAAGAACGGACACACTGTGGTGATGAAAGGTGAGACGGAGGAGGAGACCAGCATGGGGGCCAGTGGAGAGATGAGAGAGGGATGGGAGGAAGAGAGAGAGAGAGAGAGATGTGGAAGAGAGAGAGAGAGAGAGAGAGAGAGAGAGAGAGAGAGAGAGAGAGAGAGAGAGAGAGAGAGAGATGTGGAAGAAAGAGAGAGAGAGAGAGATGTGGAAGAAAGAGAGAGAGAGAGAGAGAGATGTGGAAGAGAGAGAGAGAGAGAGAGAGAGAGAGAGAGAGAGATGTGGAAGAGAGAGAGAGAGAGAGAGAGAGAGAGAGAGAGAGAGATAGAGAGATAGAGAGATGTGGAAGAAAGAGAGAGAGAGAGAGAGAGAGAGAGATGTGGAAGAAAGAGAGACGTTGAGAGAAAAATACACATACAGAAATAGGACAGGGGGAAAGAACCACACGTGCTCACACACATACACACACACATACACACACACATACACACACACAAACACACGCACGCACACACACACACACACACACGCAATATATCCAAGATATGCAAGCTTTCCTTTTGGCACTTTGACTTTGACATAGCTTTGCACATGAAAGAAAAAAGATGCTACTGTCTCATGTTCTGTGTGTGTGTGTGTGTGTGTGTGTGTGTGTGTGTGTGTGTATGTGCCATGTGTGCTTGTGAGTGTGTGTGCGTGCGTGCGTGCGCGCGCGTGCGTGTGTGTGTGTGCACACTTGTATGCTTTCCCAAGCATGACAGAAGGGGACACTTCCCCGTGGTGTTCCCTCTCACCCTCGCCTCTG
>CM030185.1:14807104-14809604 GCA_017639675.1 Aplochiton taeniatus | reverse complement strand
AGTTGTGTTCAAATTAGCAGTGTCAGACATGTACACACACACACACACACACACACACACACACACACACACACACACACACACACACACACACACACACACACCTAAAGAAACACATATATGCTCTCACAAACACGGAAACAACTTCGTCACAGCAATGCACACACAAATACTGTGGAACACACACACACACACACACACACACCTGGGTCAGTAGGGCCCAGCCCTTCACTAACAGTCTGCTGACTGAAAGGCCGGTGTAACCTGTCAATCTCCTGATGTTCTCACACTAGCAGCACAGAGAGACTCTACGCAGAGATGGCAGCTGACAGGTTACCGCCGCAGAAAGAGACGGCGTGTGTGTGTGTGTGTGTGTGTGTGTGTGTGTGTGTGTGTGTGTGTGTGTGTGCGCGCGCGCCAGCACATGCTAACGGAACGTGGCTGTATTCTAGTCTTTGCCTGACATGCTAAACATCATGAGTTTGGCAGCCACAGACCAGGGCAACGCTAAACCACTACTTTATCATCCATTAAACCTATCCCACAGGGAAACGAATTTTTTTCCCTGGCGGGAAAAAAAGAGAGAGAAGAAAAGCAGCAGTGAACGGTAAAAAAGAGAGAGAAGAAAAGCAGCAGTGAGAACGGTAAAAAAGAGCGAGAAGAAAAGCAGCAGTGAGAACGGTAAAAAAGAGAGAGAAGAAAAGCAGCAGTGAACGGTAAAAAAGAGAGAGAAGAAAAGCAGCAGTGAGAACGGTAAAAAAGAGCGACCCTGTTGAAAAGGTTGCCGTGGTAGCGCGACAGACCGCATGGCCGCTCTTCAAAAGAATGCTCTTTTCAGATGACAGTGGGTTTTCTCACACGAAGAGCCTTATCATCCACCCTCAGCATGGCCATTACCTCACTCAGCGCTGAACCAGGGACAGCAGGTTACACGTAATCTGTGATCACGTTACTGTACTTCATACGCTTTTCCTAGTATCGGTACTTTTACTGCAAAGGTTTCATTTTTGGGAGACTTTTTACTTTCACCCCCACTACCTTTCGAACTCAAACAATCATATTTTTGACTTCGCCATTTGCGCCGACAAGTATCTGTCATTGCTTGTTACTAGGGACGTGGAGGAAAGAGATCTGGGCTGTCACTCAAGTAGAAGATTTGTGTACTTTGTCCGCCACGGGTAGCCGTGTATGGAATAACAAGACGTCGGAGGACAAACTCAAGGTGGAGACGAGAGTTTATGAACGAGGTCATGCCGGGTGATGATAGCGAAGGCGACTGTGCAATCCACTTTTAGGGGGTTTCAAATATAGACCCCAAAACAATACTACGGAAAGTGAAGTCCTCTATGGTATTGTCCTTGGTGACACGGGTTCAGCCCAAATTGTCCTAAAACCCAATCTCCGTTCACCCCCGTTCACCTCAGTGGTTTGATCTTAAAAACCCTTGGCCATGCAAGGTAAGGCACGGTGGATGCTTGGTGTCCAAGCGGATGAGGGGCAGTGTTTTATAGCTCACCTATTTGTTTGTGTAATAGGAAAATTAGAGCTTAAAATAAACGTTTCCGTTTGAAATGAAAAGGGCCATAATCACGACAGTAAAGATTTGCTCATTGCTTGTGTGTGTGTGTGTGTGTGTGTGTGTGTGTGTGTGTGTGTGTGTGTGTGTGTGTGTGTGTGTGTTTGTGTGTGAGTGTGTGTGTGTATGTGATTCCCTTTGGGGTCTATGTTTTATAAAACATAACTTCTTTAAAAAAAACAGGTGTTACACATTACCAATATCGAGATTCGGCTAGCGGTTTTGAAAAGGTGAAAAGCTGTATCATTTCCATTAATCTGTGTTACAGAAACATTTTCCCCAATCGCTATTGGAATACCCCAAGGTGCCTGAAATTAAATATATTCTTTAATATGCACCAGCTACTAAATTAATCATTTATTCATCAACCTGTTCTAGTGCAGGAACGAAAAAACAGCTGAGTAGCGTTAATTATATGGTCATAATGAACAGTGGGCGCAAAACTAAAAGCCAATTAATTGAGTGTGTGTGTGAGAGAGAGTGCGTGTCTGTGTATGTGTGTGGGGGTGGTTTGTCTGTGTGTGTGTGTGTGTGTGTGTGTGTGTGTGTATGTGTGTGTGAGAGAGTGCGTGTGTGTGTGTGTGTGTCTGTGTCTGTGTATGTGTGTGTGTGTGTGTGTGTGTGTGTGTGTTTGTGTGTGTGTGTGTGTGTGTCTGTGTATGTGTGTGTGTGTGTGTGTGTGTTTGTGTGTGTGTGTGTGTGTGTGTGTGTGTGTGTGTGTGTGTGTGTGTGTGTGTGTGTGTGTGTGTGTGTGTGTGTGTGTGTGTGTAAAAGCCACACAAGGGATCAGGTTTCCGATTAGCCTAACAGCATTCTGCTGATTACATCAGCCGACATACTTCATCCTCCAGTCCCCGAGTCAAGTCTCTGACTTACCCTGACAAACAGCGTACACACACACGCACGCACGCACGCACGCACGCA
>CM030185.1:14799604-14802104 GCA_017639675.1 Aplochiton taeniatus | reverse complement strand
AGAAGAGGGCTGTTTCTCTGTGTTTTTGCTGGAGACAACAGTAGCTGATGCTGATAATGTCAAGCAAAAACGGGCTCTTGAGAGGATGAACCTCTAAAAGCAGGATATCCACTGACACCAGCTCAGTAAATTCAAACCAGACCTCAAGCATGGGTGTGGGTGGGGGAGATGCAGCCTCTTTGCTGTGGCTCTGTGGCACCGCATGACCCAGCTCAATCCAACCTGGATCACTCTCCACACAAAGACCACAACTCACCACAACTCACCACAACTCACCACAACTCATCACAACTCACCACACTCACCATAACTCACCATAACTCACCATAACTCATCACAACTCACCACAACTCACCACAACTCACCACAACTCACCACACTCACCATAACTCACCATAACTCATCACAACTCACCACAACTCATCACAACTCACCACACTCACCATAACTCACCATAACTCATCACAACTCACCACACTCACCATAACTCACCATAACTCATCACAACTCACCACAACTCACCATAACTCATCACAACTCACCATACTCACCATAACTCACTATAACTCATCACAACTCATCTCAACTCACCATAACTCACCATAACTCACCATAACTCATCACAACTCACCACAACTCACCATAACTCACCATAACTCACTACACTCACCACAACTCATCACACTCAAAATGTTATGCATTTAAAAGTTTAGCATGGGTAATGTAATTTGACTGCTGACTGACAGTTTGCTTTTGGATTACTTTGGCCTATTGCACTGCTCTTCAGAACCATCCAATTAAGAGAAACTCTCTCTCTATATATACTACAGTACACAAAACACACAATAGAACCTGGGCTGGTCCCAGGAATCCGTGTTAGCAATCAGATGATATAACCCAGAGTAATTGCAGGGCCCGACTACCCAACACCAAAGTCAAGTGCCTATTACTGTAACAGCACAGCATGAGTGTTGTCATGGCTACGTCAAACAAGCATAGTAATGGCCAGGGGTGCAGGCATAATTGTGGCATAATTACACATTTATGATGTGGCTGAATCCCATACCTGGTTTACCCTGTTATTTTGTGGACAACAATGGAGGGTTTTTTGGAGCGCTCGCTCATGGTGACAACCCCCCCCCCCCCCACCCCAACGGGGGTTCACCTCTAAGCTAGCAGGTGGATGATGAGAAGGCCACATGGTAACTTTTCTTTATTGTTTTTCAAACCTCGCAATCGAATGTAAACTGGCGTTTTGAATATTTTGCACTGAACAACTGTGGACACAAACTACTTTGACAAAGTGAGCTGTAACAGAAGACTGGGCGGCGTTCCGAGAAAAATACTTAACCTTCGATTACACGTCGCGTTCCATTGAGAGAGGAGAGCACAGGAAATGAAACGGCGAGAGAAGACACCGTTTCTGTATTGGGGAAAATGTCAAGGAGTCTTTCTCCCTCTCTTTTCTCTCTCTCTGTCTCTCCCTCTTTTCTCTCTCTCGCTCTTCCCATCTCTGTCTCTCTCTCCCTCTTTTTTCTCTCTATCTTTTTTTCTCTTTCTCTCTCTCTTCCTCTCCCTCCCCCTCTCTCTTTCTCTCTTTCTCTCTCTCTTCCTCTCCCTCTCCCTCTCTCTTTCTCACTCCTACTCTCTCTCCCCTTCTTTTTTCTCTCTCTGGCTCTCTCTCTCTCTATCTCTCTCTCTCTCTTTTCCTCTCTCTCTCTCCCTCTTTTTCTCTCCCTCTTTCTCCCTCTCTCTGGGAGAGCGTTTACATGAAAGGCCCTGGGGGGATCAAGGCTGCGTGGGTAATTTATTATAAAGAGAGCTATCGTTAAAGCTGTACCGTTAGAGGCCTAGCTCTGCTCCTAATGGAACGGACCTATTTCATCTGCTGCCTTGATTTATACAGCAGGAGGCCCCTGGTGTGCATTGCTGTCTGTCTCTCCGAGGGAGTCGGTGTCAATATGCCTGGGACTGGACCGCCTCACAAAGAAACCATGCTAGAATGACTATGTTCTGGTAGGACGACACAAGCAAATATGAATGAGTGGATGGATGGATTGATGGATGAATGAATGAATTAATGTATGAATGAATGAACGTTGTTTCTAACATGTCAGTGCTTGTAAAAGCCAGCTAGTCTGGGAATTTACGTAATCAGAAGGTTGTATATTTAAAAAACGTGGTTACTTTTCTCCACACTGTATCAAATCCCTGTCACTCACAGTCAGCTGGTCTGTGTGTGTGTCTATGTGTTTGAGTGAGTCTGTGTGTCTATGTGTGTGTGTGTGCGTGAGATGTGAGTGCGTGTATGTGTGTGTGTGTGTGTGTGTGTGTGTGTGTGTGTGTGTGAGTGTGTGTGTTTGAGTGAGTCTGTGTGTGTGTGTTTGTGTGTGTGTGTGTGTGTGTGTGTGTTTGAGGGAGTCTCTGTGTGTGTGTACGGTGTGTGTGTGTGTGTGTGTGTGTGTGTGTGTGTGTGTGAGACGACCTCTCTCTGCTGAGC
>CM030185.1:14779604-14794604 GCA_017639675.1 Aplochiton taeniatus | reverse complement strand
AGATAGCGAACAGCAGGGCTCCATCTCGTGCTCGGCGAAAACCAAACGGAGCCTTTCCTCCGCTGACTCACTGACTGCGTCCAGCTGATTTGGCCAGGTCTGACACCTGAGGTCAGTCACACACGTGCGCGCACACACACACACACACACCCGCACGCGCGCGCAGACTCCCTCAAACACACATACACACACGCACATGCAGACTCCCTCAGACACACACACACACACACACACACACACGCGCACACACGTAGGCCCTTAATTTAGAAGATACACAGATGGCTTCCTACTCTCCCTCTTCCTTCTCTCCTTTTCCTTTACACGGCGCCTCATCTGTGCCCCCCCCCCCCCCCCCCCCCCCATCCGTTTCCATGGCGTTTCACTTCCCCCTTTCCTCAAAGCCGCATCAGCTGCTGCTCTCGCGCCGCATCATCTGATTACGCCGTCGCCGATCGATCATCAGCAATCAGATAGCCGTGGCAAACACCTGCCGGCGTAGGGTTTCGTTCACGCCCCTGGCCGCTGATCCTGACACCAGACGCTAAGGGCTGCTTGTTTATGTGGCCTGAAACTAACGCATCTACCAGAGCCATGTCTTTCTGTTAACTTCACCAGGATGTGAAGAGGTCTTCATACCAGCCGTAAACTGGAAATATACACAAAATTAAAACACATGAACAATGCGAAACAACCCCCCCCCCCCCCCCCCCAAATAAAATCGTATTACAGAAAAAGCAACACACACAGGCTAGGGGGATTTTGCAGTTGCTATGGAGATGACAAGCCATACATTGTGAAGTTCCATTTGTTCTCTTGTCTCTTTTCACCTGGCCTCCTCCCAGCAGTAATGTGGATAAGTACAAGGTATATTCATTTCCCTTTCCTTTGCTTTGAATACCGGCCATTGTGATAGCTCAGCGGTCTTCACACTCATCAAAATTGCTTCATTGGTGTCCTCGAAAGCCCAGAAAAGCTACGACAAATTTCCAGACCAAAAAATAAATAAAAAATCCAAAATTCTCCGTCATTATGTGTGCGAGTGTTCATCAGCGTCCCACACAGAGCAGTGGATCTGGGGGGTGGGGGTGGGGGGGTGGGGGCCCCTCCAGGACCAAGTACTGTCGAGAACTTCAGTTCGGTGTCTTTAACGGCGTGTTAACTTGCAGAAATGTGTGTGCGTGTGTGTGTGTGTGTGTGTGTGTGTGTGGGGGGGGGGGGGGCTGCAATCAGCCTGTTCTTACCCTAAGAGACCCCTCTCCAAATCAACCCCCTCAGAGCTCATCACCAGAGAGCCGGAAGGATTCCTCTTTTTCTTTCACATCTTAGCGGGGAGGTTCTGAGATGCTGGTCCTGCCGGGTCGGGTCATAGAGGCAATCGATGGTGGTGAGGGTGAGCGTCAAAGCTCTTCCATGGCTGTTAGCTTCTCTCTGCTGCTGTAGCAGAGTTCTGTAGGGGAGGCTAAGCCCTGTTCGGCTCTGTAGTGGAAACTAGTCCCTAACTAACCCCTGTCCTGGAATTTACAGACTTACAGAGTTAGGCCTAGGGTTAGTAGAATGCAATAACGGCGCAACCCTCTTGGTGTGAAACTAGGCCACGTCTAGCCCTTCTTAGCCTTGCCATGGAAAGTAGGATCCGACCAGCTCTGATTGGTCCTGTGGTGGAAAATAGGACCAGACCAGCTCTGATTGGTCCTGTGGTGGAAAATAGGACCAGACCAGCTCTGATTGGTCCTGTAGTGGAAAATAGGACCAGACCAGCCCTGATTGGTCCTGTGGTGAGGAATAGGACCAGATCAGCCCTGATTGGTCCTGTGGTGGAGAATAGGACCAGACCAGCCCTGATTGGTCCTGTGGTGGAAAATTAAGACCAGACCTGTCCTGATTGGTCCTGTGGTGGAGAATAGGACCAGACCAGCCCTGATTGGTCCTGTGGTGGAGAATTGGACCAGACCAGCCCTGATTGGTCCTGTGGTGGAGAATTGGACCAGACCAGCCCTGATTGGTCCTGTGGTGGAAAGTACGCCACAACTATCACTGGTTGAAAACATCTGATACAAAATAATTTATTAAAATCGATGGTGGAACTGCGTCATGATGGAAAATTACGGTAGCGAGAATGGAGGGAAGTAGGAGCAGATGTCTCTCTTCTCTCTCTCTCTCTCTCTGTCAGTGTGAGATGTCCCACAGAGTGCCCACTTAGGACACATAGCTCTCAAACTGCATGTGTATTGGTGACACATGTACTTTCGGGAGATCCAATGTTTATTTTCCATATGGCTCTCTCTCCCTTACTCACACACACACACACACACACACACACACACACACACAAACACACTTGACAGATTCTCTCTCTCTCTTCCTCTTTCTCTCTCTCTCTCTCTTTATTTATTCATTTATTTTCTCTAACCACATTCCTCTCTTTATTCTTTCTGTACCAATCTGTATCTCCATCTCTCTCTCCCTCTCTCTCTCTCTCTCTCTCTCTCTCCCCTTCTCCCTCCCTCCCTCTCTCTCTCTCTCTCTCTCTCTCTCTCTCTCTCTCTCTCTCCTCCTACTCCCCGCCATGGCAGAAACCTATGACGTAGTGAGTCTTGCCTCTTGTTTCTCCACGCCTGGCTAGTCAAAACATCCATCTGGGAATTTGTTGTTTTTTGCCTTATGTAATTTACAGCCCAGACCTCGGGAAGGGTTCTGGCCTAGGCTGAGAACCATTCTGTCTGGCTCATTACCCATTCGGACCGTAGCCGGGCTGACTCGGGAACGCCGGGCGGACTCGGGAACTCTGGGCTTTATCAGTGGCTAGTAAACATGTTTTTTATGACCCAATGGTCAATACGGTCGCGGAGTCCATTTGTGGAGGAGCCTCTCCAACAAACTTGACTGATAGAGTGTCACTAATGCCAGCTAGGTGTCTGGGAGATCCCCCCTTGAGGGTTACGAGGTTCAACGCATTTTCCTTTTAGTTTTTTTTTTTTAACTCAAAACTTTGAATACTTAGACACATGTAACATTGAATGAACGTTATGCACTCACTTGCATTGTGAGGTTATCGTTTTGGGGCCCCGGTCCCTCTGTAAAATTACATGTTAGTAAAGAATGATTCCTTTTCCAATGTCAGACAGCGGTAATATTCGAAAATGTCATAGCCCCATAGGCATGACTTCTGTTGCAATAGATTTCAAGTAGGCCATCAGATGCTTCCCTCTCTCGTTGTCATCGAGCGCGCCTGGCTTATCCTTCAGTGACAATAAGCCTTAGGAGATGTTGCCAACAAATAACGTAAGCAGTCAAGGGTGAAAAAAAAAACAGACAACAGTGCATCTACAAATCAGTCCGGCTACAATCCGACACGCTACTGAAAATAACCCCATACGCAGACTATAAATAGATTCTCCTGGTCTGGAACCATCTCGGTGAGAACAGGGCTACGGTGAACTTCCTGAGAGGCTGCGTGATCCGAATACTAAATCCACCGCCCTGGGAGAGAAACACAGGAGACAGCCAGCAGCCACGATAGATGGGAAGGTGGTTTGATATCAACACCTGGAACCGAAAGGGTGGTGGGTGCAAGCAATTTCACAGTCACTCCAGGGATGTTGAACGGCAGAAGCACCCAGCGCACTTCTTCCAAAACCTGACATGGTTCCATAAAAGAAGCTGACAGCTTCCTTTCATTGCCAAGTCTGATGTGATCCAAAATAAAGGTCTGGTGAGGAAATACTAACACGCGCGTGCACGCACGCACGCACGCACACATACACACACATACACATTCACACATACACACGCGGATCATCTTGAGGCAATC
Source organism: Aplochiton taeniatus (assembly GCA_017639675.1). Classification (NCBI taxonomy): domain Eukaryota; kingdom Metazoa; phylum Chordata; class Actinopteri; order Galaxiiformes; family Galaxiidae; genus Aplochiton; species Aplochiton taeniatus. The sequence continues at coordinate 14,790,793 of CM030185.1, read as the reverse complement.
AGGCAACAAGGAACTGCCTGTGTCCAATTCTAACACCATCTCAGATCATCATGGCCATCCACACTGGAAGCGGGAGAAAGCTTTTGACAGGGTCCACACAAACACACACACTAGACTGTGAACCCCCCCAAACACACACACACACACACACACACACACACACACACACACACACACACACACACACACACACACACACACACACACCAGAAGTGACCTCCCCCACCAAACACACACACAGACTGTAACCCCCCTCCCCACCAAACACAAACACACACACACACACACACACACACACACACACACACACCAGAAGGTGACACCTCCCCTTCCCCACCAAACACACGCACACACCAGACTGTGACACCGCACTTCCCCCCAACGCCACCCCCCTCCCCCCTGCGCCTGGTCTCCCTGTCACATCTGTTTCCATTGGATCCTCCCCCCTTTGCCCCCCTACCTCACCCTGGACATGTCTGTCTCTCCCCCCTTTGCCCCCCTACCTCACCCTGGACATGTCTGTCTCTCCCCCCTTTGCCCCCCTACCTCACCCTGGACGTGTCTGTCTTTAGGACAGAGGATTCTTTAGATCAAGTGGAGCATGTGGCCAGAGAGACTGTGGGGTAGGAAGAGGGCTGGGGAAGATGAGGTGAGGTGAGAGGGAGGGTGGGAGGGTTAGAAGGAGGGAGGGATAGATGGAGGGAATGGGTGAGAGGAAGGGAGGGATGAAGGGAGGGAGGGAGGGGGGGTGGTTTGAGGTAAAGGGGGTGTGAGGGAGGGATAGTAATCATAATAATTCATTTAATTGATATAGCGCTTTTCAAGAACCCTAAGCACACATTTGAGGACATACTAGAACAAATATGATGGGTGGATGGAGGGGGGTGAGAGGGAGGGATGGATGGATGGAGAGGGATGGAGGGATGGATGGAGGGATGGATGGAGAGGGGGATGGAGGGCAGAAGGAGACTGTGGTCTGGGATCAGTCTGTGGCTGGTCCTAGATGGGAGTCGTGTGGACTTGCCTGGCCAGGGGAAGCTAGCTAGCCTCCACACACACACAGTGAGTGAGTGAGTGAGTGAGTGAGTGAGTGAGTGAGTGAGTGAGTGAGAGAGTGAGAGAGTGAGTGAGTGAGAGAGTGAGTGTGTGTGTGTGTGTGAGAGTGAGTGAGTGTGTGTGTGTGAGCGTGTGGTGCAGTCAGAGAGTGTGACTCTGCACTCTGCTCCCGGCTGCTAGTTTAAATCTGTCTGTTTTGCTGCTCCCCCGCCCTGGTACACGACAGTGCCGGAAAACAGGCATTAGGCGACCAAAGACTAAAATAACAGACTCCATCTGTGAAATGATGAAAGAAGAAAAAGAAAAAAAAAAAACACTGCATGTTCTCCTTAAGTTGTTTTTGTCGTTATAAAATGTTAATTAGACGAGGATGGGAAAGTTTGCATTTGGTCGAGAGTAGGCGGTCCTTTGAATATCTCATTTTAAAAGGTGAGCAAGGCTTTGAGACTTCCTGTATGAAAAGTGATTTATCGGTCCGAGGTCGGACCACAAAGACAAGGTAAACATCACAGCTCACAGCGCCGTGGTTCTGTGATGGGACACAGCCAATATGTAGCAATAATAATAAATAACAATAATATAAAACGGCAGCGGCAAAACCATAGAGATGGAATACTTGAGGCGACGTGTGATTCAATAGTCCTGTCCAAATGAGTGTTCGATCACTGAGGGCAAAACACACAAAAGGAAGGAATATTTCACAAAAACACAACGATTCAAAACAGGAAGCGTGTCAGATCGGAGCGTTTTGTGACAGGACAACGTGACAGCAACTAATACAAACTTTCCATTCCGAGGCGTATGAAGATTGGTGAACGTTCCCCTCATTGGAATGACAGGAGCACTCTGCAAAAACCGCAATCATACAGGAGTGACTCATGGTTCATATTTAATTAATCACTTCAGCAACTAGAACAAAAGTAGACAACCCTAACCTTAAATGGCCTCTTCAGTGAACAGTGAATGAAAATTTGACTGCTTACAGATTGGCCAGTAGACCGAAGTCCAACAGGAGCACTGTAAAAGGCTGGCGACATTTCTAAATCCCTGGTTGCCCTTTGGGCAGGCATTTATTTGATCTTGGTTGCCCAAAATGCATTTTGACTAGCCCCCCCCCCCAAAAAAAGACCATTCTATTTTACTTGGGGGATAATGTCTGGTTGGGTTAGGGTTAGGGTTAGGGTTAGGGTTATCTTGATGGTCCCGGGTCGCCGGGTTGGCGATTTGACGAGCCCTACTGTATGTATGCACAAGGACAGACACAAGGGTGTATGCGGACAGACTACGTGACCGTGAGTCAGAACGGACCTCCACTTCTCCGGGCAAACAATATCTTCGAGGACGCTCTCCTTGGCTTCAAAGAACACACACACACCCACACACACACACATACTTTGAATCTTCACCATGAATAATTCATCTGGCCTCTCTTTAACCGTCTCAATGTCAGCAGGAATGATAGGTACACATTTAGAATTCCCAAGCTGCACCTGTGTCAATATTTGTGTCTGTTATATAGGCAGAGGTATTTTGTCATTTTTTTTGCCAGTGTAAAAGGGGTTCTGACAGACAGTGGTGGGGTGGGGGGGTATGGGGGGGGGGGGTGACTCATGAGTGAGGAGAAGCTGGAAGCGTGAGTGACAGTGAACAGCTATCCAAACAAACAGACTGGGCTAGGGGTTTTGACAGGCGGGATCCGGGAGAAACATGTCACAGTGTCGGTGGCACAGTTTAAAAATCTGTGACTACTGAAAACCCACTAGACAAGGGACATACCACACCTGTAAAAAATACAATTATAATAAATAAAAAAACTATCCGAACAAAAGTAAGATTTAAATTTTTTTTTACATATCTCAGTTTGTACATGAGAGCAGAGCAGGTATATTTCCTGTTAACAGCAAAATGGTATCCATGTTTTTGAACTTTCAAAGATTTAGTTTGAGTTGATATTATCCTAAATATAGTATGCCAGTGGTTCTCAACCCAGTCCTCAAGGACCCCCAGCCATTATAGATATTTGATCTTCCCCAGTGCTAGCACACCTGGTGTAATTAGTCAATTCCTTGTTGTAGGTGTCTTAATTACACCAGGTGTACTGGGGAAGATCAAATATCTGGAATGGCTGAAGGTCCTTGAGGACTGGGTTGAGAACCACTGTCCTATGCTATTCATAATTTACTAGTATGACTTCATTTAATGTCACATCATGAGACTCCAAATGACAGGCCTATCCATCACAAAAAGAACAACATTACCCTTATACATTATGTAATTCAAATGAAAAATCCAACATTACTTTATACATTATGAAATTCAAATGAAAAGGCCACATCTTCTAAAAGCACTCAGGCACCACTTCTGTTCTCTCCATACAGGTTACGATGAAGGACAGTTCAATCCTGTTCCATTAGTTCTAAAAGTATTCTTTACTCCTTAGTCGCTGCTTATTCAGAATCCGTAACCTGGTTTTGTTTTGGGTCTGTTGACCTAGCCATGACCTCCAGCACAGAGATGCCAAAGCAGCAGGACAAATACAAAGTTGGATTTCATGCAACATCCAACCAGAAAACACAAGGAAGCTAGTATTTAGCTTACCCTGCCCTAATCCAAGACATAATCTTAGATAGTTTAGCCATCTAACAAGTCATAACCTTCATTTCTACCGTCTAACCAAGAATATAGGGGGCTACTAACCTGTGTCTCAACTGAAATTCATACATTTGAAGTCATATTGTCAAACGAGTGTGACTCCTGCTAGTTACCTGCTACTTCCTGGTTACCTGTTACTTCCTGGTTCATTCATTGGGTTGACCACTGACCCCAAACAGGAGCCTCTAGACTAGAGCACAACAGCAAAAGCGTACAAATACACAAAATAACACTTGGAGACCAGCAATACAAGGGCCTTTGAACTACTTGGGTAACTAGACTGCCAACAAACTATAAGGGAATATATGAAAATATTAAATGACAAAAGATTATTGGGGGCCAACGCACACCAACGCACACCATGTGCGGCAAATGCTATGCAGCATTTACAATCTCATGAAGGACTTCTCATATGGTACATTAGGAAAATGTAAATTGACATATATATATATATATATATATATATATATATATATATAAATATGCAGGTATACATAAAATCGTGAATCTGTCGTTCTGTTCCTCTGGACACAGAGTGGAGGACATTTCGTCCGTTTTTCTTTCCTTATTACAAAGCTGGAACTACAGAATTCTCCTTTGTTCTGCTGAGTGCCCAGAACGCTGAGGAGGAGATTGCTTTGTGCGGATATCTGTTTGCCAATTACACCAGTCTTTGTGTAAACGCTGTGTGTGTGTACCCCCCCACACACCCCCCCCCACACACACACACACACCCCAGCCATTCCAACAAGCCAGTATCATATGTATCAAGCAGTCATAAGCCAGCTATCACGGTGTGTGGTTTGGTAGCTCCCCCCCCCCCGGAAATTGGCCCCCCTAATTGGATTCCAAAGACGGCGAGCCACGGAGTAGGAAGATTATGAACACAGCCAATAACACGCTGGTACGTGCGATGTGTGCTTGGCGTTCGCTTCCCTTGCCCTATCACAGCAGAGCGCATTCTTTTCTAATCCGAATGTACATATAAGAAGACTTCACTGATGTGTGTGTGTGTGTGTGTGTGTGTGTGTGTCCTCCAGTAGAGAATCACTGAGTCAGGCGGCAGCTCACATTGGGATTCGTGCTCTCTCTGATTACCACTGAGGATTAGGCCAATGCTGGATATTTCTGCATCATTTCCAGGGCACCGGGACATCAATATGCCAGAGTCCCTGAAAGGAGTTGATTTACACAGAGAGAAAAAGGAAAGGGAGAGCGAGGGTGATCTGTGATTGAAATAGAGAAGGAGAGAGAGGGGGGGGGGGGGGGTTAGCGTATTGTGGGGGGATGCTTTGCTTTCAAGACATACAGTAACAACTCAATAGCCTGTGTGTAGAGATGTCCTGGGAGAAGGAAAGAAAGCCTGTGATAGAAAATGAAAAGAGAGAGAGAGACAGAGAAACACAGAGAGAGTCACAGCAGAAGAGAAAGAGAGAGATAGAAAGAGAGAGATAGAGACACACACACAGAGAAAGAGAGAGAGAGAGAGCGACAGAGAAGAGAGACAGGCGGGGATGGGTAGAGGGACAGATGGAAAGACAGAGAGATAAAGGAGATATATGAAAAGAGAGAGAACAGGTAAAGAGGCTCAGAGGGCTGGCCCCTGGGACAGGTGAATATTTCCCTGATTCCTAGAGAAGGACAGACAGGCAGGCAGATAGACAGAAAGAGAGGAAAGTAGACAGACAGGCAGAGACACAGACAGACAGCTAGACAGAAAGCCAGATAGACAGGCAGGCACACAGCCATTCAGACATTGGCTAATCTGGAGAGTAACGTGTGTGTGTGTGTGTGTGTGTGTGTGTATGAGTAAACACGTCTAAAATTGATCCTACAACAGACCCCTTTCAAAACATAAGCGGCACACAACACAAATAGGCAGACTCTCGAACTCTCATCAACACACACACACACACACACACACACACACACACACACACACACTCTCTCTCTCTCTCAAAGACCTCAGCTAAGCTGTGACAAGGAGATAGTGCTGCCATGTCGCCTGAGGCAGAAGGTATTTACCCTCGTTCTTGCTTCCCCTTTTCTCCCCCCTCTCTCTGCTTTTCATTTCCTTTCCACTTTCAGTAAATAGGGGGGAATAAATAGTGTGTCGCACCCACAGGAAGTGGTGGGCCCATGAACAGCGGGTTCCACCTTGTACGCTCTATCTCTCTCTGGGTGTTCTTTTAGTCAGATGGTCAGACCATTGGCACACATGAAAAGTACATTTGAAGTTGGCTGCACTGATGAGAAAACACTGCCATGAAGAAAAAAATATTTCCACATGACAATGAATTGTATTAGGAGGGTGGTGAAAAGGATATTGATGCTAATATTTATAGTGATCGTAAAGATATAGTTATGGTTCGCTGTATCTTATCATAAGGAGTAATCCGGCCAGTCCAGTGTGTTGCAGCATTCAACCTACCAACATCCAATCCACCAACATCATCCTAAATTATATCCTCCCCCTTCCCAAATTTCTTCCTTTTCCTCTTCTGCCCCATGTCAATCCAAAGTACCAAGTTTAGTCTGGTAATGGTTCTTTTTTTTTTCTCAGCCCCTCCCACTCCTGACCGAAACCAGCTCGGCCCAGTTCAAAATCACCCGGCCCAGTTTGACCCAGCCAAGTTCAACCCTGGCCCGGGTCATCCAAGTCCAGTTCAACCCAGTTCCACCCAGTCAAGACCTCCCGAGTTCAACCAACGTTTAACCCAGTTCAGTTGAGTTGAGTTCAGTTTGGCTTGCGTTCAGTTCATTATAGTTTAGTTGAGCAGAGGAGTGCGACAAAGCGCAGCAGAGGTATAAAAGTGGGTTACACAACACAGAGCTAAGAAATCCTTTTTCTGGCGCAGAACCTCTTTCAGATTCCATCAAAGGAGCTGCTGTGAGCCTTGACATCCTAAAATACTGCCAGGATCAAATTCGCAAAATCTTGAAGTTCTTTTTGAAAATAGAATTGCAACTTGACAAAAAAAAAAAAAAACGAAAAAAAAAATACGGAATTTATTGCGACTGAGCCCCTGCAGAGGCAGCGAGTCAACCCACTGCTAACTGGGAGTAGCAGCAAGGCCAGGCACAGGGGACAGTGGTCGGCCTATGGTTCCTTTTTCCCTCAATGAGGCTTTGTATTCGGTATGTGTGTTTGTGTGCATGTGTGTGCGTGAGTGTGTGTGCGTCTGTATCTGTAAGTGTGTGTGTGTGTATGAGTACGTGTGTGTGTATGAGTCTGTATTTGCGTGCGTGTGTATATGAGTCTGTGTTTCAGTGTGTGTGTGTGTGTGTGTGTGTGTGTGTGTGTGTGTGTGTGTGTGTGTGTGTGTGTGTTAATATGAATACAAGAATAGGATGTCCTCTGCATAGACACGTCTAGGCTCTCCTTCTATGTTTGCCTGCACTTCAAGAAGTGTGTATGAATATGTGTGTTTGTGTTGTTGTTGTCTGTGATCCGATCACGTGCAGGCCATTAGGACTCTTCTCCGGGATAAATCCATGTGTTGTTCTGGAGCAGCTTCAGCAGCAATGGCTGCCGCACCGTGCTTTTCTTTGAATAACTTCCTGTCCCAGAGGCAGTGTGTGTGTGTGTGTGTGTGTGTGAGTGTGTGTGTGTGTGTGTGTGTGTGTTTGGGTCATTCGTTCGTTTGTTTCCCACAGGGTCATTTACACCACCGGTGGCACCCCATCCATTCGTTTGGGCCGCCGTTCCAGCAGATGCCCCCTCCCAGCCTTCCAGAAGCATCCATCTCCTCCCTCTCTAAAACACACACACACACACACACACACACACACACACACACACACACACACACACACACACACACACTGCCTCTGGGACAGGAAGTTATTCAAAGAAAAGCCCGGTGCGGCAGCCATTGCTGCTGAAGCTGCTCCAGAACAACAACAACACAAACACACATATTCATACACACTTCTTGAAGTGCAGGCACACATAGAAGGAGAGCCTAGACGTGTCTATGCAGAGGACATCATATTCTTGTATTCATATTAACACACACACACACACACACACACACACTGAAACACAGACTCATACACACACGCACGCAAATACAGACTCATACACACGCACACACACACACGTACTCATACATACACACACACACACGGGCGCACACAGAGGTAATGAATAACCGGCTGGGGCAGAGGCCCTCAGCGTGGCTTTCCTTATTGCTCACCAAATTACTTTTAATTGGTGGAGGGGCATAAATCAACGGCCACCACGTTTGGAGGCTCACAGCAAGACGGCGAGATGGAGAGAGACAAAAGAAAAGGAACAAAAAATGGAGATGCAAGAAGAAGAAGAGGAGGAGGAGAACAAAGAGGGGCGTGGGCAGATCAGTCGCCGTGTTCCTCAGCAGAGAGCGAGGGAAGAAAAAAAAGAAAAAGGGGTCTCTTGAAATGACAAATGCTGCTCCAGCGTTACCTAATTCCCCCCCGCCAGCACCCCTCAGCGCTGCAGCGCGGCAGCCAGACGGTGAGAAGAGAGAATGGGGGGGGAGGGGGGGGGGGAGGGGGAGGGGGGGCCCGCTCGGCCGATCGCGGACCAGGAGCAGACAGCAGGCTGTGCTGTGATACGGTGAGCCACACGGCCAGGCCTGGGGTCAGGGTCAGGGGTCAGGGTCAGGGTTAGGATCAGGGTTAGGGGATCAGCATCCGACTGGGCTCCAAACCCGTAGGCCAACAGAGTAATATTTACAAACATGCATAGGAACATGTGTATTATGTACAAGACATTATATTTTAAATATGGAAGGGAATAGAGGAGAGGACGAGAGAGAGAGAGAGAGAGAGAGAGAGAGAGAGAGAGAGAGAGAGAGAGAGAGAGAGACTGAGAGAGAGCAACAGATCGCACCACTGATAGTCCCTGGAGACTCCCAGAGCCCAGCTTCCTCACACACACCTCGGCTTTGAAGAACGCGAGATGTCGGCTTGCTAACACCCCCCCACCCCCCCCCACCCCACCCCCCTCACTCTTTCTCCTCTGACAGACACGTCTTCATCCCACAGACACTGACCTTTAAGACGGCCAGGGATGAAAGGAGAGAGCCAGTCCACCATGCACAATTGGCACACACACACACCGTTTCTCCAGAGACCGGACACACCCAGGCAGATAAGACACTGTGATGGGTGCAACAGGATCCCAAAGACAGAATGCTGAGGAGCGGCTGTATGTGTGTGTATGTGTGTGTGTGTGTGTGTGTGTGTGTGTGTGTGTGCGTGCACATGTAAAGTGTGTGTGTGTGCGTGTGATGGTGTGGCACCATTTCAGTGGACTCCATCAAACATGGAGGGGACTCCGTGATAAAGTGCTCCCCGGGGGGGGGGGGGGGGCGCAGAGCGGCGGGAAGCGACGCTAGCCGAGTCCTGCCGCCGCAGGAAATAGATCAAAATGGCTTCCTCGTCGACGGCCTGCCCATACGCTGGAGAACGACTTCACTGTTCCCTGCCGGCGCTCGGCACTGCCCTCATGCCTCCAATTTGCAGGCCCGCCAGGTAAAAACCAACAGGGCCGTCCGATTGGCGTCGATTGAATAAGGAGCTGCCGCCGCTGCTGTTTTAAAGCAGCTGAAGGGGTGCTGTGTCAGCAGGGGGGGGACGGGGGGGGGGGGAGGGGGGGGGGGCGCTAAGCTCGCTCGGGCACCTGAGCTGGGGGGGATTACCTGAAAGGAAGAGAGGAAAGAACGGAACGTGACGGCAGAACGTTTCCCATCGCTGCGGACAGCCCTCCAGGCTATTAGACAATGCAGAGGGAGAGGGATGAGAGAGGAGGAAAGGGAGAGGGTGAGACAGAGGGAAATAGTGATAAGCAAAGGGTGCTCTAAAAAAAGGACAAACGCTAATCCTGCCGTCTCAGGGAAACAGCAGAGCAAAGGGAGGGGCATGGAGGGACAGAGCAGGCGGGCATAAAGACATCGAGAGAGGGAAGAGACTGAGAGTCAGTCAGTCAGTAATGGGCCTGTCTGATGTCGGTCGCTCGGGGAGGTCACAGGGGGGGTAGAGGGACGGGGACGGGGACGGGGACGGGGGGGCGGCGGCCTCACATCAAAAGCACAGTCTCATTAATAACTTAGAGTCTCACAGCGCTGTTGATAGCCATTGATAGCCATTGACCTACACCCCACTCCCCCAAACCCCCCCCCCCCCCCCCCCCCCCCACACACACACACACACACACACACTTTCTTTGCACATCTTTCAGCACAATGGCAACGTAACGTGTTGTCGGTCCGGTCCGGTCCGGTCCAGTCCAGTCCAGTCCAGTCCACTTCACTTCAGCCCCTGTTGTGTAAACTGGACCCGTGGGAACTGTCTGTCCCCCTGTCCTTCTGTCCTCTGACTCAGTCTAAATCCTCCCCGTTGGGACAACGGCCCCCCCGTCCTCCTGCGCCCTTCAACAGAAAGCTGACAATACGATCGTCCCCTGGACTGACAAGTGACAGGGCCAATGGCTGCCCAGGTGACAGAGGTTATTCTCCAAGTGCAATGGAGAACATGGTGGGGTGGGGGATTGTGTGGCCTTTGTTGTGTGCGTGTGTGTGTGTGTGTGTGTGTGTGTGTGTGTGTGTGTGTGTGTGTGTGTGTGTGTGTGTGTGTGTGCGCACGTGTGCGTGTGCGTGTGTGTGTGTCTGTGTGTGTGTGTGTGTCTGTGTGTGTGTGCACGCACGTGTGTATGTGTGTGTGTGTGTGTGTTTTCTTGCTTCTGGGTGTATGCCTTTCCTAAAGTCGTTTTTTCTTCATATTCAGCGAGGACCTCCACCCACAGTCTGCAGTGACTCTCTGTCGCCGTCCAGACCCAGAAGAAGCCCTGGCTCCTCCAGTGTCCCATCACGGGAGCTTGTTGTCCTGGACATAGCCACAGCCCATCCACTCAGATACTATACTGCAAAGGGCCAAATTTGGGCATCCCTGCGGATGTTCAAGTCTGAGCTGCTGTTCAGATGTGAGGTGAGGCTCCGAGTGAAGGCCCGAGCACCAAATAGAGATAACGTGCCTCTCTGAGACGCTGAAGGCTAGTGTTGTCTGTTCGTAGCCATCACAATACGAGTTGGCATACGTGTCCTTTTCAATGAAGGGAAGAAACACGTGTTCTTCCCTTGACCCCAAAAACGTTTTGTTTAGTTTAGACCGATATACTCAGTTCCATATTGTCAACAAATCAGAACTTACTATGTTGTTAGGGTGAACTCACTGGAGTATTTTGACCAGCACTCTGTAGTCAATAATAAAAGTGTACTTTGATTAATGCACAGATTCTCACCTCCTTTAATGGGTTGTTTTCTGCATAAACCTGACAATTTCCATTACAATACTGTATTTGAAAGCCGGGGGCCGTGGAGAACTGCCGTGTCGGTCTAAGTTGAAGGCTGGGTCCCACGCTCCGACGTGACCGGTACACGCCGTACGTGACCGCCCCAAAAAGCTCCACGTGACCGCCAGAGGCTCTGCGTTTACGT
>CM030185.1:14764604-14777104 GCA_017639675.1 Aplochiton taeniatus | reverse complement strand
CCCGTTGCGACAACCACACTCCCACCAAAACTACCCCCCCCCCCCCCCCTCACCCTCCCTCCCTCAACCCCTCCCCAATTCGCCGCGCCTCAGACGCAGTTTCTTCTGCTCTCTCTCGGTAACGGCCCGGCAAGCAGCCAGCTCAGCCTTAAAGGAGCGGCCCTTTTGTGATGGCTCCCGGTCAATCTGTGGATACCGTCTCCTCACAGCTCTCTGGACGTCGTGCCATGACAGGCCTGGCAGGTGATCAAATAAATCTATCATCTCTTTTCATTGGCCTCAAGGTGACACCGTCTGGGGACGGAGCACAGGACATAAAGGGTTTAATACTGCCTTTTGTCACTGAAAGGCAGACCCCCAGACAGAGAGTGTAGGTGTGTGTGTGGGTGTATGTGTGGGTGTGTGTGTGTGTGGGTGGGTGTATGCGTGGGTGTAGGTGTGTGTGTGTGTGTGTGGGTGGGTGTATGTGTGGGTGCAGGTGTGTGTGTGTGGGTGTATGTGTGTGTGTGTGTGTGGGTGGGTGTATGTGTGGGTGTATGTGTGTGTATGGGTGTGTGTACGTGTAGGTGTGTGTGTGTGTGTGTGTGTGTGTGGGTGGGTGTATGCGAGTGTGTGTCGTGTGTGTGTGTGAGATACCTCGCTGTAATAGAGAGAGACAGAGTCTCGCCCGTAGCAGAGAGAGCTTACCCACCACACTATTTCTGACTGAGAAAGGATACACAAACCTGACTTCCATAACATTTACAAAATCTCGAATTAAATGTGAAAAAGATCAAACGGATGGCAAACCAGTCCCGTTCACCTACTAACCCTCTGGGCCCAGTCTGTAGGCCACGGGCTTGTTGGCCCGAGTCACCAGCTGAAGCGGGTTCGACCCGGTCTTGGCGTTGGGTCTGCGAGGGAGAGGAGGGTCTGGTCCACTTGGGCAGATGCCCGCCATCGGTCAACCCTTTCCCTAACCGTCCGCTACCACAGGTCTCTTTACCCGCAGCCCCGGTTCCGCCTCGCCATCCCCGCCTCTCCCTTCCCCGGGCAGAAGTGAAACGAGTAGAACGGACACATCTGTTTGCGTCAAGTGTGCCGAGTGCTGTGGGTGTTGCTGTTTGTCCAGCAGACAAAGGTAGAACAGGCCCAAAACAACAACGACCAGGCTGGCCACAGATTCCCCTTTGTTTGCCAAGACGCATTACCTGGAGGTTGACCTCCATGTCGGACATGGTAACGTGTACCAGGGTCCCTAAATCGCCCCAGCACAGGTGTCTCTTTTTGTTCGGGTGTAGGTGCGTGAGTGTGAACGTGTGTGTGTGTGTGTGTGTGTGTGTGTGTGCATGTGTGTGATTTTGTGCGTGTGCATGTGAGCTAATGTGTGCGTGTGTGCATGTGAATTTATGTGTGTGTGTGTGGGTATGTGTGTGTGTGTCTGTGTGTGTGAATGTGTTCGTGTGCGTGGGTGTGTGTGTGTGTGTGTGAGTGTGTGCGTGTGTGCATTTGTGTGATTTTGCGCGTGTGCATGTGAGCTGTGTGTGTGTGTGTGTGTGTGTGTGTGTGTGTGCGTGTGTGTTCTAAGTCCTCTGGCATGCAGCTATCTCCCGGTATCAGCTGGAAGTGTGATGGATGACAGGTAGGGGGAGTGTGAACAGGGCTCCTCAGAGACCGTCACACCAGCTCCCCCTGCACATTAGTCTTCCATTTAGGCCCCGCCACGGACCAACTCTGTCACACACACACACACACACACACACACTGGCACAGTCGTGATCTCTGAACACAGTCACGTATGCTTCCAAGCATGGACACATTAACACACTCTATCGTTCTTTTTCTCACTCTCTCTCTCTCTCTCTCTCTCTCTCTCTCTCTCTCTCTCTCTCTCTCTCTCTCTCTCTCTCTCTCTCTCTCTTTGTCTTTCTCTCGCTCTCTTTCTTTCTCTCTCACACAGGCACACACTGTAGGCACACAGAGGAACATAAACACTTGGACGTTCTGGCCGGTGATAAATGCTTCCCTAGCCAATTTGCTGCAGTAAGTGGCCTTTTCTGAAACAGGAGGGAACACAAGGCCACACATTATAATAATAATAGTAATTCAACTTTCTATAAATAGTGATTTTCTTGGAAAGTGATAGGATAAGCATTTCCACAATGATGAAGAACTGATGTCAAACTAAAGATGGAAGTGCGGTTGGCAGCAGGCCAACCATCAACAGGGCAGCTGATGTGTTGCCTGGGTGACAGGATGGCGAGGCATCCCAAATAGAACACGGCTGATCAGAACCACACTGAGAAGAGTTCTGGACAGATGACAACAGGAGGCTCCGGGTTTTAGTAATAATACTGTTTCATTTTGACTTGTTATTCTCTCTGGGATGCTGTAAAACTTTGCGGTAGTATTGCGGTAGACTGACTGGATGACTGTCTGTCCGACTGGCGGACTGTCTGACTGTCTGGCTGACTGGCTGGTTGTCTGACTGACTGGATGGCTGTCTGTCTGACTGACGGAATGTCTGGCTGACTGGCTGGTTGTCTGACTGACTGGCTCACTGGCTGTCTGACTGTCTTGCAGACTGGCTGTCTTGCTGCCTGTATGTCTGCCTGTGTCAGTGCTAGAGCTCGCCTAACAGGTTCCAAAACATAAGACACATGGACAGCCAACAACCCCATCGGCAACCCTACCGGCAGACTGGAGAAAAGAACAAAAAGATTGTGTAGAATACTGAAAATCCTGGCAGGGAAGGCATGAAATGAACGAGGAAAGGTTGCAACCTTTTGGAAATGCCAGTGTAGTTAAATAATGTAACAGAGCAACAAAAAAAAATGTGGGCACAGAGAGTAAAATGCCATTGAGTTGGTCAGAATATGAGTAGACAAATCCCAAGAGGTAAGTGTGTGAGATGCCCAACTATATAAATGAACACAAAATATGTGTTATATTTTCCACTATATACTATAATTGTGTGTGTGTGTGTGCCACTATATACTGTAATTCTGTGTGTGTGTGTGTGTGTGTGTGTGTGTGTGTGTGTGTGTGTGTGTGTGTGTGAGTGCGTGTGAGTGTGTGTGTGTATTCATGTCGTTGAGAAGACCACATTCTCTTAGTATTTACTTCAGTAAACGAAACCAGAGATGACGGACCATATTGCGGTGTCGATAGCTACTTCCTGGCATGAAATCCATTCCATCGCTTAACATTTCATTTTGATATCTGTTTACTGGAAGGCTCATAATCTCTATGAGATTAGCAGTAAACGGAATAGGGCAGACCGGGCAGTGGAAATGCTGACAAAGGAGAACAGCGATGTGACGGCATTTACTCTGAAAGAATATAGCTGCGTTATGTTTTCAAAGACCATCACTACCAATATAGATGTGTTATGTTTAGCAAAGACCATGACTGTCTGTCCATGTGACTATGCTGCCAGTCATGAGACAAAAAAAAGATACCGAAACACAGACAGTTCTCAGCTGAGAAAAAAAGAGACTGTAACAAAGAAAGACACAAAAGAACCGAAACCAAACAGTGATTGCAATGCTATCAGCCTGACGTTACTTAAAAGCATTCCACAATGCACAGCACTTTCCTTCCCCCGTCTACACGATCCCCGGCTAGCCTTTGCTCCGAGCACGAGTCTCTCTATCAATCCCACGGGGTACGAGAACACAGCCCCGGTCCTGCCAAGTACCTGGCCTGGGCCCATCCGTCTTAACAATGAGCACCGCAGGGAAAGCCGCACTTTACAATAACAGGAGAAAAAGAGCCGTGTCATTTGGTTTCAAAGCAAAGCTACCGGAGGGAGACCGGGGAAAAAAAGGAATATCTGCTGCACTTTAACATTTTAAATTGAGAGATGGTAGTCGACGATCCCGATGGTGGTCGGGAGTTCTCAGCGGGGGCACTTCGTTTTTAAAAGCCAGTGATTCTGTCCTCTCCGTCGTCAACAAAATGCTAAGCCAGGCTTTTGTGGTACCACTGACAAAAACAAAAACCTACACAATGTAGTGATCTAGAACAAGAACTCCAAATGCCGAATGGAATACTGACTGGACACAGAAGCAGATTAACACAAAGGGGGAAAACTGTGACTAGGACAGGCTATGTAACCTCAGAATAACCTCTTACATAACATGATTAAACACACGTCCGATGATCAGATCTTTGAAGACTTTTAGGCTAGGCGAAAAAAAAATTAAATTGCAACCATGTTTTAAATAAATTACTACTTTCTAAATAATAGAATATATAAGATTTGTGAATAACCAGTTTAGGTAAAGCTCAAAACTATGAATATCAATGCAACAAACCTAATAGCTCCTTAAAAAATATTTACAGAATATATCCTAATAAATATTTACGTTCATGGTTAGAGTTATTGGCGAGTTATTTCACCCAAAAAATTGAAATGGTCAACCAATCTAAATATTTATGCCAGTCTAGTCCCGTGAAAGAGAGCCTTAATAATCCTGGCCACACTTCAGACCGCCTTTGTGAATGAGTAACCAGTGCAGTCCAGTCCAGTCTAGTCCAATCCAGTCCAGCCCAGCCCAGTGAAAGAGAGCCTTAACGATCCTGGCCACACTTCAGACCGCCGTTGTGAATGAATGACCAGTGCACCGCAGTCCAGCCCGGCCAGTCCTGTCCAGTCCTGTCCTGTGAAGAAGAAAAAAACCCTAACGACCCTGGCCCTGCTCTGACGGATGGTCAGGGAAGGAATGTCAAGAAGACAAATCTCTCCGAAGCCAAAGGATTCCATTACCACTGACCAAGTAAGGTGAACCTGGTTTCCAAGGAAACGGAAAACGGCCCTAAACAATGGAGTGAAAAGAGCGCTAAGGGAGACAGATGTTGCAAGGCGGACATCAGGGTTTAAATGAAGTGCACTGGAGATGTCAGATAATGGGATAGGTCTCCGTTAGATGACTTCCACTGCACTGACAGCTTTTCTACATCAAACCGGATTAATCAGCATTAAGTTAATGAAGCTGTTATGTTGTATGTATAAAAATAGTCTTTCTCAGTCCAGTGTATACAGTATGTAAATACTGTTTGTCTATCTATCTGTCTGTCTGTCTGTCTGTCTGTCTGTCTGTCTGTCTGTCTGTCTGTCTGTCTGTCTGTCTGTCTTTCTCTCTCTCTCTCTCTCTCTCTCTCTCTCTCTCTCTCTCTCTCTCTCTCTCTCTCTCTCTCTCTCTATATATATATATATATATATATATATATATATATATATATATATATAGTTTCTGTGATTATAGTACAACTTCAAATACCATATAGATATTTGTGATATGAGTAGAAAATGCGAGCAAATAGTTGATCCCTCATTAACTCATACACGTAGTACCAGAAGCCTGTTGTCTCTGTGGACTGTGCCGTAGATGATGGCCGATTGAATCACTACAATGACAGTATCATTTAGCCCATTTATTCTACAGCTCTGTAAGCAACCTGCATGCTAACTGTGTCTATTCGTTTATCATAAAAATACTCTTTAAAATGTATTTGGCTAGATGTAAAATCACGCGAAATAAAAGAAATTATCTGCTTGACACGTTTGTGCTCTTGATAGCCTATCTTATGGCTTTAGTCCGTCAAAGTAGCGAGGGGAAGTAAATCCAGACACTTTTGCACCCGTGTTAAACTTGTTTTCTCCTTACAGTACATTGTAGCACTTGCTCATTTCTGTGCACTGTAGAATACTGGAGATAAGCCACCTCTGGGGTCAGCACAGGCCAGTTCAGTGCACGCAGTGTAAAAATGTCACCTCCAGCCTTCCAGCCAGATAAGCATCCGGTATAACGTGGAGTAAATGACACACATTGGGTAAGGGATGAGCCCTGCCAATCCTTCCATCGGAGAGAGCTTTCTAACCTCGTGGCTCAGGATACGAGTTCGGTTGGAAAACAGAGATTAGGAGCAGCACAGCGGCTCCCACCACCGACGGGTCCGCATTAAACACACCGTTACAAAATAAGGATCGGGCAGACCATCTGGAGGCCAGATTATATATATATTTATTTATCTTGTATATAGAGAACATGTGGAAAATACATGCAATATAATACTTAGCCGAAAAGGTGAAAGAAAGAAAAAAAAGAAAAGGACACAAAAAAAAGGAAAACATTCAGCGCAGAGCAATCCCATGACACGCCCCTCACGTGGCCGCAGGCTGGGGGAGAGCCACGGTGTGCTTTGTGGGTTCCTTAGGGGACTTAACAGGGTTAAACAAATTGAATGCTTCCTTTCTTTACCTCCCGGGCTAAACTTATCACGTGTCTCTTTCTCCTTCGTAGGATCAATAGAGAAATGGAGCAGAGAGTGATTACGTGGAGAGTCCTAAAAGAGGCGAGGCGTCCTTGAGGCTTTTTTTTCTCCCCACACATTTTCCGGCTCCGAAAGAAATGTGGATTAACGCAAATCAATCCTAATTTTCCAGTGTTGCGGCATGCTTTTCTTGATTCCAAACGCCGAGAGAAAGCGGAGAGAGAGAAGGTGCTTAGATCTAAGTAATTCTAGCTTATTTGGTTAATGTTCTCTAACCACCAAGTCATTCCAGAGCCCATCTTTAAAGGTGAAAATCATATCGCCTACAAGACATGGACAATTTGAGCATCTCGAGGTGTATAATTTGCATTGTGAAGGGCTTTTAGACTCCTAGCTTGTCGAGTGAACAAAAGAAAATCAAAGTGCCCTGTGATTTAAGTGTTGTTTGTCTGCTACTGAACAGATGGCTACCAAACAAAGTTTAATAAGAAGTAATGTGATAGTTTCTTTTAACTGACAAACACAATATCTTGGACGACAGCAACTGTTTATTCTCTTTTTTTGTTTGGCGGTGTACGGTTGAAGGTGATATTTTTACATCTTTTGGCGAAGGGAAAAAAAACCTCCGTTTCCGTTATAGCCTACCAAACACCTTGCCGAGTTCTGATTAGAGGAGCACATTGAACAGGCAAATCGTTAGTAGGCTATTGGTGTTCCGTTGAATTGAGGTCGAGTGAGCTTTCCTGTTCTCTAACTGCCCACACTGCTGTTTACTTCGTACTTGCCAGCTTGGAGGAACAATCATCTCTGCCGCCCTTTGTTTAAATGTTGCTCTGCCAGAAAACTGTCCTCTGGCCTGCGGCTATTGCCTGGTTAAGACGAGCCAAAGCCTCATAGAGGATGAACATGAGAAGTTTGCTGCAGAAAGCTTTCCCTCCCAACTTCGGTCACTTATACAAATCCAACTATTAAGCAGCAGTTATGGTATATTAAGGCCTAAAAGTCTATATTTTTTGTGTAATCAAATATAGGTAATCAATGTGCAAGAGTACTGGGTATATTCGAATCATTTGCTCATCTGCTCAACTGTATGCTCATTTACTGAGAGGGATACAGGATGTCTACACCCGAAATGTATCCAGTTGTGCTTTACAGTGCCATGAAGTAACCATGGCATTATCTTGACTAAGGGCAGGACATTCCGTAGGGCAATAAAAAATGATGGAGACAGGATGTCTGACCAGAGTGTTGAAGTAAACCTTGGTGGCCTTGAAGAGCGGGCTTGAACGTCTGCAGAGTCAGGGTTAGAGCAGGGATATCACACAGCTTCATAAATTGTTTTTGTGAGTATATTTTTTGTCTGGCCTTGCCGAGAGCCGATATAGAGGGGGGTGGCCTTGAGACGTCAACGCTCACCGTTAAACCTTATTGAGGTGTCGTGGGCTCAATTTAATGAAACATCTGGGATGGAAGGTGCCCACTTGAAACCCCCAATGACATATCTGCTCTCAACCCATATCCTTTAAATATTGTTTTTTAGAGTACTCAACATGGATTCAAGGCATAATGGGTATTATAACACCCTATCCTGTGTAATATGAAAAAAATATGGGGAACGCTAAATGCCTTGAAGTAGACCTGGGGTAATCTTTAAAGTGTATGTGTGAGCTTCCATATAGGGGTGACAAGGGGGATGTTAAACGGCTGTTGGTCACTTGTAGGTGGGCCAAATGTTTTGGGGGTCTGTTGGTGACTTGTGATTGGTTAAAATGCTAATATGGGCCTAGGGCAATCTTTTGGGTTATACATAATATTTTCACGAGTGGTAACAAGTGAGTTGACCTGGCAGAACAACTCGACGGTTATTGAATGTTCAATAAAAGTCCACTCCTTTCTTCGGAGTTATTTAAAAGTTCAAGTATTTCGGTGTAAGCATTGACACGATGGTTTCAGGAAAATTCTGCCACTCGCCTGAGACACAGCGATCTTCAATGCATGGAGAGAACAAAACCAGGACATTTAAATTAATTAAAGCTGAACACAGGGCAAAAAGTCTACATTAGATATTGTTAATGAATTCTGAAAGGAAATGCTTTGATCAAGTCTCTTTTTCTCTGACTTTAGTGGAAGGATGGTTTTAAGCTAGATGATTGCTCAAGATGATCCATTCATTAGCTCTCCATAATGAATAGAATATATTATCACTACGGTTTTAGGCTGCCATAATGCACACAGTAAATATAAATGCATTACTCATTGATATTATGGAGATGGAATCTGTGTCTACGATGTTGAAGACGTCCCCTTCTTTTCATCAACAAGAGACGGATGTGGAGTTGAACCGACATTAGGAGTGTGGTATTAAATCTTTTAGCGGGGGATAATTAGCCACTGGTTCCAATCCTGTGATGAAGAAACATACTGTAACTAAAAGGCTGTTATCAAAACAGACAAAAAGACCCCGCATGGCAACGTCGGCAATTATGAAAGTCTACGGCAGTTCAAGCCTGTGTTTTCAGTCCATGTCCCACCACCTTGCCACTGTATCTTTGAGCAAGGCATGTTGCAGAATACAATCTAGGCTACTGCTCTTTTGATGTGTTTTTGTTGTGTGCTGTTTGAGGAACACACAGTTGAGCGGAGAGGAAAAAAAGCCAATCCAGGTAGCCACGAACAAATAAAGTGGAAACATTTTATTCCATTGCTTATCTTATATAGCACGGGTGCTCCACTCAGAGGGCTTTTTCAAAACAGCGTGTCGACGTAGCAGGTGTCTTTTCAGGTGATAAACAACCCCTGCAGAGCTAAGCTGTGCCTCAGAAGAGAGACTCTGGAAACTGTGTTTGTTTTGTGTGTGTGTGTGTGTGTGTGTGTGCGCGTGTGTGCGTGTGTGTGTGTGTGTAGCATGGGTGCATGTACGAGCGTGCTTGCGGTTGTTGAGTGGAGGCAGCGTTGCCTTTCCAAGATGTGCATTTGTGTGTGTGTCCCCCCCCCCAACTTTGGCAGCAGCGTTGGTTAACAAGACCCGGGTCAGCGAGCGTTGGCTGGGCAACGCACGGGCGCTCTGATCCAATCTGCTCCACCAGCTAATAAAAGATGTAAGAACTTAACAGGCGAGATTCCGACAGGCCATCTCAGCATAAAACGGCGGCATCGGGGGTTTTGACACCTTCTAGCGCTTCCCTAACACACACTTATTGGATACTACGTGAAGGGAATACATCAGAAGTTTAACACAATACGTTCTCCCGCCCACCTAGGCTGCTGTAGGGCCATGTAGGTTCTACTGCGGTTCTCCGTGAGGACATTTATCAGTGAGTCGAAGAGCTCAAATGAACGTAGCGTTCTGCCCGGGAAAAATACCAGGATCCGGCCATGATAAAAACCGGATTGAGTTGGAATGACTGCAGCTTGAATTTGGAATTTTACGTCAATATTATGTGGACAGTTGGCTGATTCAAATGCTCTCATTAGCCTACTCTTCAAACAGTTTAGGCCTTTATTTTGCACACACGATATTGCTATTGATTTAGATCAGCGTCGGACCAAAAAGCTAATTTGAATGCATATTACCGACATAGTGCTAAATCTCAGTCTTCTCTGAATGGGCAATTTATAGCCTGGTATTGACACTATAGTTTAATCAAAATAGCTTAAGGCTTTGACACCGGTCGGCGGCCAATAAATGGCTCCCTCATCTTACAATTCCCCCTCTGGCACATAGTGGCGGTCAATAGATATCGTTCGCGTTTATAGTTCACCTCGATGATGGCTTTGAAATTGAGATTGCGCAAGTACAGATTGTGTGGCCGAATGTCAGACCTCAGAGGCAGATATCTGGTGAGATATCATACGTCCATCAGGAGACATCGCCATAGAAACAGAGCAACACTCTGATAGTTCACATATGCCTCGATCAGACGCTCATTCCCCTTTTCAACACTGTCTACTCTATACTAAATTATAATTCATTAGGGTGGAATCAAAATAAATTAGAACGATTCTGGTGCCGAATAGAAGAGAGTTTGGTTTAGTTTTGCATAAGTCAAACGTTTGTCTGAGAACAGAACAGAAACGTCGCTCTGTGCCATTAGCCTGCACGTTGACTTAACCATCTCGTTGTGCTAATTAGCGACCTGATGGAAGCCTTTTTACTGCCGTTGCCTCTGGCGCCGCAGCTCCCTAACAGGAAGAGAGCCGCATGTTACAAGTCCGCTGCTCACATTCACATAAAACTGCGATTACACGAACATGAATGATGCACGCACAAATACACACACACACACACACACACACACACACACACGCTCACATGAGTTTGTGCAGGGACCAAAACACACATCTAAGCACACAAACCTACACACCCATAATAAACACACAAACACACACACACACACACACACACACAGAAGAAGACGTACACACACACGCAACAAACACACACCTAATCCCTGCGAGAGAAGCCTGCTCTATAAACTGCGAGGGGGCAGTAAATCGGGATGGATTTAAGGCAGAGCGCTTCATCAGGGTCAGGCCACCGGTGGAGCTCCACTGCACCGGGACCTTGCACCATCCGTCAATCACACACACCGGCCAATCATGTTGACCACGCACATATCAGAAGAAAAAGAAACACACACACACACACATACGCAGGCCATTGGCACAGGCTGGTAGCAGCCTCAATTAACCCTCATCCTTCCATAATATTTGACATAGGAGGACTACCAACTGGGGTCCCTGGAGACCCCAAGAATATACTACTGTAAGAAACAATCAACATAGCATAATGTTAACTTATTTCTTATCAAAACATTATTAGTTATGTAACTAGTGTAATCTTAAAATAGTTATATCTAATCTAATTGTTCTATCTATTAAAACTGCATAGGCGGAATTTGGTGCTTTCGACGGTGGTCCCCTCGGAGCCAAATTAGTCTTTTTTAAAATGAAAATTAAAACAGAAAGAGAAAGCAATGACATGACACCATTAGGAACAAAATGATTGACAAAGTCAGGAAAAATTGGGAAGATGGAATAGAGCACCTGAGAGATTTGACTAAAAGTATCCCAGTGGGGTCTGTGGGGACCCCAGTTGGTAGGATGGGGGCTAAACAAACAAATGGATATAAATATAATCAACAGCCTAGCACATCCAAACGGCCGTTGGCGCACAGTTTTCAAAGATCAGTACACGATTTAAAATGAATCAACAGGTGTGTCGGGTCTAGCCATTCTACATCTATGGCAACGGCCCTCTCCCGTTCAGTTAATCTGGCCGGCTAGGAGTCCTAGGATCCTGGAGCTGCAGATTGGGCTGGCTGCTGGCTGCATTAGTTCTCTGTTGTCCATCAGTGTGCGTAATGAAGTGTAATGGTGGATAATGTGCTCGGTGAGGCACCGCGTTTTAAAGACGAGGGAAAATGGACTCCTCCCTAAGTAGTGTCCGCACACTCAGGGATTCACGCACACACACACACACACACACACACACACACACAAATGGCCCGCGCACGCACACACACACACAAATGGCGCACGCACGTGCACAAACAAACACACACACAAACTCATCCTCATTATCCCCATGGCTTAAGTTTCTGGTAAATCTGTTTGCAGACAAATGTTTTGAAAATTGTTCTTGGTGGGGGTCCAAACCAAATTACAAAGAGGGCAACAATGTTTTACTAGTTGTTCAAACACACACTTCACTCTCTCTCTCTCTCTCTTTCTCTCTCACTCTCTCTCTCTCTCACACACACACAAACACTCACACAAAGACGAAATCACTTTTGACAGCGAGCAGATGCACGCGCACATTAGCTCAGGGATACAAGGAGTTAGACGATCACCCTTTCCGTGTTCCCATTGTACCTAAATGTTAGGGTCAGACAGACAAGAGTCATCATCTCACTTGTTTGATCTCTGCGGTGCTGTCGATTGCGACACCGAGGTGCCACCATGCCAGGCGAGCATACCCTTTACGGGTAATTCCCTTTTCGGAAAGAAGACAAAGCAACGCCGGACAGAACGAGACAATGGCGCTATGGAGAAGGCTCTGGGAGCACTTCTGAGATTGAAAGCACGCGTTGCCCACTGGTCGTGACTTAGAGCGCTGGGATGACATTAAACCTGTCATTGTGTTAGTGAGCAGACTCAGATCACTGTCTCCTCACCGCAGTCCCTCCCTCTCTCCCTCTCTCTCTCTTTCTCTCCTTCTCTCTCTCTCCCTCTCTCCCTCT
>CM030185.1:14652104-14754604 GCA_017639675.1 Aplochiton taeniatus | reverse complement strand
AATCGAAAGTGAAAGTTGCGGATTTTCAGGTGGCTCAGCGAGGGTGTTTTCAACGGAACGGCGGAGCTGAGGACCACTGTAAGCCCTGCAGAGATGTCTGCTCCAAACCCCTCTGCTGTCATGACGATGGGTCTGGGGACGGCCGGCGCTGAATCGGCTGTTCCCAAGCCGTCAGGGCAGACACGCTTCACACACGACTGCCTCTGTGTGTGTGTGTGTGTGTGTGTGTGTGGGGGGGGGGGGGTTGTGAGAAAGGAAGAGGCAGTGTGTGTTTGTGTGTGAGAAACATAGAGAGAGGCAGAGAGAGAGAGAGAATAGAGTGTATGTGTGTATGTGAACGAATACATGTTAAATGAGTGTGAGCAAAGTGTGTGTGTGTGTGTGTTTTGTGTGTGTACAGTAACTCTGTGAGCACGGAAGGTGAACGGGGATCTCCGACAGGTCCATTCAGAGTGCTGCTGATCAGCCTCTGAGGCTTACCCAGAGCCAGTCAACCAATCACTGTAGGGCCTACACAGAGCTAGTCAACCAATCACTGCGGAGCTTACGTAGACCCAGTCAGCCAATCACTGTGGGCATCCATTGTAGTAGAAAGGGAAGGGAGCTGACAAGTTGAGGAGCAACCTTTACGCTGCCTCTCAGTCAGTCAGTCAGTCACTAACACACGCACGCACGCACGCACGCGCGCGCGCACGCACGCACGCACACACACACACACGCACACACACACACACACACACACACACACACACACACACACTTGTCTGTCTGTCTGTTTGTCTGTCAGTCCGTCTGTCTGCCAGTCTGTCTGCCAGTCTGCCTGCCAGTCTGCCTGCCAGTCAGTCAGTCTGTCTGTCTGTCTGTCTGTCTGTCTGTCTGTCTGTCTGTCCGTCCGTCCGTCCGTCCGTCCGTCCGTCTGTCTGTCTGCCAGTCCGTCCATCCATCTGTCCGTCCGCCTGATTAGAGTACAGAGCAGAGAGGAATCACAGCCCCAAACCACCCTCACGCTCTCCAGCCAAGGTCCCCAGACAGCTCTCTAAACATGGCCTCGTTTTCCCATTACCGTAGCAAAGGTTCTCCCATCAGAGGAAGTTAAAAGAGAGCGCACTGCTTCATGCCACTAAACAACTCCACGGACCAGCACACCGCATGTGGCAGGCATCACCCCTGTTTTTCTGTTTGCAGAGGGTTCATGGAAAAGCCGCCCCCCCCCCCCCGCCATTAGGCCTGATCCTGCTCCCCTCCTAGTGTCCGCCAGCCTGCCCAGCTCTCCGGCCCCCTCACGGTACGGCCCCTAACCATGAAGGATGACAGAGAGCTCTCCAGTCCCCTCGGATTACCCGCATCATATTTCTCACCGCCTACAATTAATAAGGGGGGCTATTGAGTTTGTGCCCCAAGTGTCAGGCATAATAAATACAATATTTCCTTCAGTCGTCGTTTGGGGCGATGATCTATGGCTTTGCGTCGCCGAGAAATCCAAGAAGCAGGCAAATGCAGGGGAATCGATAGGCAACGCCATGTGATATTTCTTTATGCCGGGCTCTCCGTTCTCACATGGGGATCCTTTGTAGTCGCATTGGCGCTGTGTGCGCGTGTGTGCGCGTGTGTGTGTGTGTGTGTGTGTGTGTGTGTGTGTGTGTGTGTGTGCGCGCGTGTGTGTGTGTGTGTTTGTGTTTGTATCGGCTAACACTTGTAAGTCTGCACGGTCTGCGGCATGCCTAGTTTTAAGGAAGCAGGTAGACACTGGATGCAGGACAAAACGTAACCACCCTCCACCGAAGTAGACATTTACATCCTGTTTGTTTTCCTTCTCCCGGAGTTCACCACGTTGTGCCTTAAAAGACGAGCTGAATTCAATTCACAATAACCCTTTATTATTACCGGTTCGTTGTACATTTTGCCGTTGTGTTTCAAGCATGTTTGTGAATGTGTGCACGTGTGTGTGTGCGTGTGTGTGTGTGTGTTGCCGGACAGACCGGCTGTGGCTGTATGTCGGCCAGCCTCTAATGGAGGGGTCCATTTTGAAGACGCTAAAAGCTAATAAAGAGTAATGGCCCCGTGGCCCCACCAACGGGGAGGGCCGAGCCACGTTGAGACCGCTCCAGAGAGGGCATCGTCTGGGGGATTAAAGAGTATCGACCCTGGAAGGGTAAACAACGCAGGGGCCCCTGGCCCCCCCTCTCTCTCCCACGCCAGGGCGCCTCAGGGCGGGCAGAGATGGTGGGACAGTAAAGGGGGTGACGGACGGACGGGGGGGACGGGGGGGGGGGGACGGGGGGGGACGGGGGGGATGATCGAGGTGCCACTCCAGGTGCGGTGTGGAAGCCAGACGGGTACGGTGTCCTCGCTTTTGGGGGGTTGTGTGTGTGTGTGTGTGTGTGTGTGGGGGGGGGTGGATTGGCACGTGGGGGTGAGAGAGAAGAGGACCTCCTTTGTGCCGGCGCTCCGCGGACGGAGAGGGGGGGGGGGGGGGGGGGGGGGGGGGGGGGGCGGAGAGGACGAGAGCGAGGTCTGGCCAGGAGACGGAACAGGAGGAGGCGGACAGATGGAGGAATCGGAGAGATGGGGGAGGTGGGAGGAACGAGCGCGGCAGCAGATGGAGGAGGGCCGAAACGTTGGTGGGGGGGGGGGGCGGAGGGAACAAGAGAGAAGGAGGGATGGGAGGGAGGGACAGAGGGATGGGGAGAAACGCGAGGAACGAGACAAGTGCAGATTTGTGTGCCAATCAGTATTCTCCGGGGCCAGTCCGGACTTCCCTAAAACATAAACTGGCCCTTCTAATGAATGCCTTCCCCTCCCACTGCCCTTTACGACAGAGCGATGTCGTAAATCAGGCCATACACTGAGGCCCCCTAGCCAGGGGGAGCTGGCCTCTTTGTGGGCACACAGGGACATTTAACAGGGAGGGGAAATAGGAGAAACCAACAAACGGACAACAGCCCCAGCCCAGGCCTGTAATAGGCCACTCAGATATATCCACATACTGTGTGTGTGTGTGTGTGTGTGTGTGTGTGTGTGTGTGTGTGTGTGTGTGTGTGGGTGGGTGTGTGTGGGTGGGTGTGTATGTGGATATAGCTGAGTGGCCTATAGAGAGAGAGAGAGAGGGCACATTAGAAAAAGAGAGGAAGAACATGAGTGACGGAGAGAAAGAAAGAGATGGAGGTAGAGAGAGAGTAAGTGACAGGAAAAGTTAAGAGGGAGAAGGGAAGAAAAAAGGAAAAAGGATTGAAAGGAAAGAGAGGCAACATGAACCAGGGAGACTGAAAGAAAGTGTGCACTGTAGAGCAAACGGTGGGATCCAATAAGTAACGTAATACCCAGCCACATCAAAAGATCCTCATCAAAAGGAGGGCAGCGAATAGATCACAGATAAGCGACATGAGGACAGCGGATAGATCACAGATATGAGGTAGACGGAGGACCATGCGATGAGTTTGAGTGGGCAGTCTGTGTTCATAATTTACTCACACAGGAGGGTAACGGCAACACTGTCCAATATATTCAGATCACATCTGACTAAGCGCGGGTCAATGAGATGCTTAATAGATTCTCGTTTACCCCAAAGGACTCCTTTCAACCACCAGGCAAGCAGACGTCGCATTAAGCTACAAGGCTTTCAGTGCAGAGACAGGGAAACAAGGACAGCCAAGGAAAGTCAAAAATGGAGGAACGTTTTCAATCTCACAGAGGATTCTGGAACGGCATAACAAAAAAGATGCGGAGAAAGAGAAAGATTTTCTGAGAGCACTGAAGATCATTTTTTTTCTTCCAGCTACAGGTTCACCATTCATATGTTTAGTTGCACACCAACAGCACACAAGTTGTGAGGAAAGCCTCAGTGAACCTAAAAAATATGTCTAGTACAACAAATAACACGTTATGCCTATACTACAAAGCGCATTGAGTGAAAACATAAAGCCTCTTAAAATGTACATTAAATAGGACACTGGAGGCAATGTCTTTCACAAACGTAACGACACCAGCTGTCATTAGACTCCATCATCGAAATCTTCTCCAGCTCTTGAGATGTGGCACAGACCCAAACCAAATGAACAATAGGATGTATATAAAAATAAAGTTCCACACACCATCCCCTGTGTAAAAAAAAACGATTTGGTATTCATGCGAAAGTCACGGCGAGTGTGTTTGTATATGTGTGTGTGTGTGTGTGTAAGAGAGAGAGAGAGAGAGAGAGAGAGAGAGAGAGAGAAGGAGTGTGTGCATGTAACCGCATGTGTGCGAGAGTTTTGTATTTCACAGCTCTGCCGCTCTACAGGGAGTACGAGATCCAGGGCAGGGCTGCTCTCAGTGAATGGGGCTGAAGCTGAATCCCGCCCTGGGCTCTTCCAAAGCCCTCGTCAGACTGTCACACCTCACCAGGACGACTCCCACTGGAGGCTCCCAAAAAGACAGAACCGGCGGCCCTCCTCCGACCTCCGTCTACCCAGCCACAGCCATGGCCACGGTCAAGTACAATTATGCCGAATCACCATCCCCGGTAATAATCATAAATTCTGATTTGAAGAGCCGGTCGTTCCGTATCTTGCCGTTGGTAATGCCTTACTGGCCGAGACACAAGGACAGGATGGTAATAACTGTGAACGAAAAAGAATAAGAAAGGTTGGGTAAATTGAACCATTTCGATTATTTTGCTGGTGGTAGAGAGGAAGGGTGATCTCCTTTAAATCCACTCATTGACATGGAGCTGCTGCTGAATAAAAAGCAGTATTCAGCCGAGAGGCATCTCTACATTATCTTTAGTCACACTAAGCCAGCCCAAGTCTCAGCCCCAAATATAAAATAGACATTTATATTGGTACCCCCCCCCCCCCCCACCCCACCAACACCACCACACACACACATTCAGACACAGACACTCTCCCACACACAATGACACACACATACGGGGGGATAAATCCAACTGACTAAAAGAAACCACAAAGCCTCACACACACACACACACACACACACACACACACGCACACACACACACACACACACACACACACACACACGCACAGTTCTTCTGTACCACACAATCTAGCAGACCGCACCCTCCTCTGCTGCAAATTTCCAGTGTGAGCAACACTATCTCCCAAAAAACGAAAATACTCTTGTGGGTATCACAGCAAAAAACCTACAAAATACCGTCACAGGAAATCCTAACAAGCTAAGCCCTACTATAGCAGGGAGAAGGTTATAAGACTAGATTTTACACAGTGACTAAACTAGGGAGTGTGTATTCACCTCAAGATGGCCCTTACTTTTTATCTCTTTTTTTGTAATGGGCTTTTGCTGCAGCTACCAGATGGACAGCCTTTAAAACGGTGGTCAAGCCCAGAAGCTGTCAGAGTGGGGGACTAACTATATGGCCTAGTTGCTCTGTTTTTGTCAGGAGAGTAAAATAAAAGTTATCAAGGCAGCAACATGGAAGGGAGGGTGCTGTTTCAAAAACAGATCCGAGGCGGAAGGCAGTGTGCTCCGTCGCCTCTGAACATATCTCTCAGTTAGGAAGAGACATTGGAGGGAGAGAGTTGCACAGGGACGAGGAGGAGAGGGGAAAACAAGACGTGGGAAAGATAGAGACAGAAAGCAAGAGATAGAGAGGCCATGGGGGAGGGAGGGGGGGGAGGGGGGGGTGTCTATATAGAGCCAGCCAGAGAAAGTAAGAGAAACTGAGACACTGAGAGAGAGACAGAGGAAGATATTGAGATTGAGAAAAAAGAATGAGAGGGAGAGAGAGAGGGAGAGAGAGAGAGAGAGAGAGAGAGGGAGAGAGAGGGAGAGAGGGAGTGAGAGAGAGAGAGAGAGAGAGAGAGAGAGAGAGAGAGAGAGAGAGAGAGAGGGAGAGGGACAGGGAGAGAGAGAGAGAGAGAGAGAGAGAGAGAGAGAGAGAGAGAGAGAGAGAGAGAGAGAGAGGGGTCCAGTCATGCGGCTGAGCACACATTCATTTTGTTTCCCAAAGCCCTGACACTGGGCCACTGAGCCGTCGTGATGGACGGTCAAGAGAGACGCCGCTGGAACAACACACACATTCTCCTCTCCCTGTCGCCGCCCATGGAGGAGTCACACTGGAGCTTTTCATCGGGGATGGGAGGATCGGAAGCAGGGTGGAGGTGATGGAGGGAATCAATATCATGGCTGGTAACAGGGATCTCTGGCCTCCCACGAGATTCGGGGGTGTGGGGCAGGGTGGGAATAGTGGGAGAGGGGGGTATGGGAGGGGGGGGCACTCGCTTTCAGAAATACTTGCAGGTGCAGTTTTAGAGTGTTTTTTTTTTCGTTAAAATGATTGGTATTTTGTTAGAGTCAGAACGTAGCTTGAACCCAGTAGGTCTTTATCAGTTACAGAAAACTCACAAACACACACATTTAACTATCCAGGTCATGATAACGTTGGTAAAAAAAACAAAACTATTATGGTTATTAACGTTTTCTCTTGCGTGCAGTTACAGGAACTTTGAGGTGAGATCCCTCCTCAGTATAAGGATCACAAAGAATACGAGTGGTTCTCTTTCGGGCTTAGCTTGAAGGAACACACGTTGAGGCCACTGCTAATTAACACCAGTCTGGAGGCCCATCACGAAAAAGAATAAGAAAAAAAAGTGCATTATGAAAGCGGCTTAGCATCGCCAATCAAATGAGTGGGAACTGAAGGGGCCAGACCGCAACAAAGAATAACACGAGGCTACTGCGAGGCTACTTTCTACTGATTATCTGAGAAGGGCTTATTTTTAGTTTTTTTCCTAAACGACATTCCCGCCTCTTATGTGATACCTCAAAGGACCTTTCCGTTCTTTTCATTCCCAGTTTTTTTCTTAAACATGCAGGACTGAGTGGTGGCTGGGGAACAGGCTACCTTAAAAGGCTTCCAGTGAGATGGGGGCAGAGACCAGGCGGACTGGGGTTGCTATAACTTACTAAACTAAGCATTTGTAACAAAGGTCAGGAAAATCCTGAATCGCTCGCTTTAGCTACTGTAATGACATTAGGGGTGTTCAAAAATACCGACACAGTCGGGGTTCGCGATGATATGTTACGTGATACTGTATTGATAAAATATATATATATATACTGTATATTTTTTATTACAGATACGGATTACTGAAAATATCAATTCTTCAGATTGCAGAAAGAGTTGTGCTTTGATGTTGAATGTTACAAGGACTGTGAGAAATACAAATGCAGATCCCACTGTTCAGATTGCAACAAAAAAGTTCATATATTTTTACTCGGATTGTGTGCATATGGTGGAGTGTTCTTCATACTATGACAGTTTTGAAAAAAAAATCCCAATTTATCGTCTTCCTTACAGTATCGCAATATATTGAATTGTAACCCCTGTATTGTGATATGTTTCTTATCGCCAGATTCTTGCCAATACACAGCCCTAAATGACATCAAATTCTCGAGTCTTCTTTCAACTTGAGTTCAGTAACTATAAGTTTTCCTTGCACTGACTGTAGAAAAATACTTGTCGATTATTCGGCCAAATAAATACTTAATTAAAAAATACCTTTGTTACTGTATTTTATTAGAGTTTGACTAAATCCGCTCATTCTAACATTCTTCTATCTACAACCAAAGAGACGGTGTTTTTTTTTTATTCCCTGTTTAGGAAATGTACAGTAGTAGGGCTTCAGTGAAATAAGTTGAGTTCCTCAGTTATCGTTGAAATGTGTTGCTGCTGCTTATTCTTAGTCTGGGGGCTGGTGGGTAAAATAAGTACACACCTTGTGTGTATGTGTGTGTATGTGTGTGTGTGTGCGTGCGTGCGTGCGTGCGTGCGTGCGTGCGTGCGCGAGCGCGCGTGTGTGTTTGTGTTTGATGTACGTGAGTGTTGTGTTGGTGCATCTGAACATGAGCATGTTAGCGGTGTGTGTGTGTGTGTGTGTGTGTGTGTCTGTGTGTGTGAATGAGGATCTTTGCTTATGCTATTTGTGTGGCTCCCGAGGGTGTTGCTAGTGCAATATCACAGCCAGACAGCCAGACAGCCAGGCAGCCAGGCAGCTATATGGGCACATCCTCACCTTCCATCTATCTCCATTCACAGACAGCCCTGCCTGACCGCCTCACACTAACCTGGGCCAACACACACCGTCCCCTGCCTCCCAGTCAACCCAGGGCGCTCCGTTTCCAGACAGGATCCTTTTGCTCGACCAAACTCCAGACCTCCTCGACAAGCAGGTGGAGTCCAACCCCCCACAGGCTCCCAGTCCAACCCCCCACAGGCTCCCAGTCCAACCCCCCACAGGCTCCCAGTCCAACCTCCCACAGGCTCCCAGTCCAACCCCCCACAGGCTCCCAGTCCAACCTCCCACAGGCTCCCAGTCCAACCCCCCACAGGTTCCCAGTCCAACCCCCCACAGGCTCCCGATGTCAAGGCTACTGTTGCTACGATGTTTGCTACACTGCAGGGGGAAACATAAATCATTCCCACCGAAAGTGCCTGACTTTTGTACTTTCCAGTGTTCCCGAATGAAACTTTTATTATTTCGGTAGGCTTTCTTTCGTTTTAGTGGGGCGGAGGGGGTTGGGGGGGGGGGCGGGGCGGGGGGGGGCGGGGCGGGGGGGGGGCGGGGCGGGGGGGGGGGGCGGGGGGGGGGGGGGGGGTGGAAGTCATCATGAATAGTGCATCGGAGAGGCAGAGGGTAACCGTCACAGTGTGACTGAGCGAGTTGACGGTGTTGAATAGTGAAGGCCCCGTGAAAACCATCTCGGCTCCAGAGACAGAAAGAGGGGAGAGAGAGAGAGAGAGAGAGAGAGAGAGAGAGAGAGACTCAAGATTGAAAACAAGAGGGAGATACCTGCACACACACACACACACACACACGCACACACACACACACAGCATTGTGAGTGTGTCTCTCTACTGACACACCTGACAGCACACTTACAACAAAGTGCTCCTGGCCAAACGCAACTTGATCTAATATTGAGACAATACCAAAACAAGCTGATATTATGTGTGTGTGTGTGTGTGTGTGTGTGTGTGTGTGTGTGTGTGTGTGTGTGTGTGTGTGTGTGTGTGTGTGTGTGTGTGTGTGTGCAAAAAGCCCCTGAACTGGCTCATTTTGACGAGTGACGAATCTTGACAAACAGCCTCTAAAGGGCGGAAAAATGAAAAAATCCCCCAAAATACAGACCTCCAGGTTCTTTCTCACTCTACGAACCATCATTATGGTTCAAATCCAAAGGAAATCCCACATGGGCATCTACAATCAGGGTTGAACTTGGCTGGACCTGCCTGAATGTCAGACATCCCCACAGTCAATGTCTTTTTGATCAAAGAGAAGAGAGAGAGAGAGAGAGAGAGAGAGAGAGAGAGAGAGAGAGAGAGAGAGAGAGAGAGAGAGAGAGAGAGAGAGAGAGAGAGAAAGAAAGAGAAATAGAAAGAGAAAGAGAAAGAGAAAGAGAAAGAGAAATAAAAAGAGAAACTGAGATTGAACGAAAGAGAAAGAAATGGAGAGACAAAGAAGACAGAGCTAGATGGAAAAGGCATACACTGATACAGAGAGTCAGAAATACATAGAGAGACTTTCAACTTCACAACCTCCACCCAAAAAGTTGAAACAACATGCTCTGGACAAACCCCAGTCGCAAAGACAACAACAGCATCAGCAGAAGCCACAAAGCCAGGAAAGCGACAGATAGTAATCAAATGCACCGCAGTGGTTGGGGGAAAGCCACAGTCCTCGAGTGTTTGTTTGCTGCCTCCCCTCAGCTTTCATTACAGACAGGGGAATAGTCAGCAGAGGAGCGGAGCACAACTCAAAAGCCCCGCAGCGCTGATATGTCTGTGTGTTTCCATGTCTGTGTGTCTCTGTATGTTTACGGGTGTCTGTCTGTCTGTGTGTGTATGTCTGTGTACTTCTGTGTCTGTGTCTATGTGTGTGTGTGTGTGTGTGTGTGTGTGTGTGTGTGTGTGTGTGTGTGTGTGCCAGGGCGTGTGTGTGTATATCTCTCTGTTTATGTTTTGTTCTGTGTGTGTGTGTCTGTGTCTGTGTCTATGTCTTTCTGTGTGAGTGTGTGTGTGTGTGTGTGTGTGTGTGTGTGTGTGTGTGTGTGTGTGTGTGTGTGTGCATGTGTGTGCGTGTGTGTGGGTATGTGTGTGTGTGTGTGTGTGTGTGTGTGTGTGTGTGTGTGTGTGTGTGTGTGTCTGTCTGTCTATCTGTGGGGCGCTGGAAGACGCGAATGGTCTTGCAAGGCAACATAAGAAGGCTCTCCTTTTTTCTCTCATTTCAGAGGTTGTCAGAAAAGGCAATCACAATAACATACTGTAGTTAGAGTTGTGTGCGAGGGCAAAGGGAATTTCAAAGAAAGAGGTTGTGGACAGAGAAACAGTCGGTAAGTGAGTGAGTGAGACAGAGTCACTGAGTTACTGACTGACTGGGCTAGTAACTGGCTTAGTGACTGACTGACTGGGTGAGTGTCAGAAAGACAAGCCGTTCTCCTTCATTAGGGAGTAGGGTACCACAAAACTGCATAGCAACTGAGCGTGTGGTATCATCATGGCAACCAAACTGACATGTTTATCCAAGCCAATTAAACAGAACACTACTAGACGTGCACTCTGCAGGAGGCCTGCAATTGACCTTTGTAGGCCCACCCCATGTCAACGCTATGAGTAATAAACCAATATAACCAACGTCGTCTGTGACCAAACACCGCCCCCCCCCCC
Source organism: Aplochiton taeniatus (assembly GCA_017639675.1). Taxonomy (NCBI): domain Eukaryota; kingdom Metazoa; phylum Chordata; class Actinopteri; order Galaxiiformes; family Galaxiidae; genus Aplochiton; species Aplochiton taeniatus. The sequence continues at coordinate 14,743,920 of CM030185.1, read as the reverse complement.
CCTAAATAACACTGGACCAGTCGCTGAAGTGGCGGACAGAAGAGAGAGGCAGAGAGAGCTAGCTTAAACGTCCGAATAGCCGATGGCCGTCAGCATGCCTCATTACATCTTCATGTGTTTTTTTCACAGCCAAATGTGAATGAAATTCTGCTCATTTTCCGTGGATAATCCCCTGTTATCCTTCATTCTTATCCTGCAGTGGGGGACCCGGGGCCCCAATCCAATCTGTGCTGAAGAGGGGACCCTGGGGTGAGAGGGGTGGGGGAGCATGTGCCTGAGAAGATAGGGCTTCAGACGGCAGAGAGCCAGAGACAGGGCTGAGCTGAGCGGACACACACCATTCACGTTCACACATGGAGTGACGAGTGATTTATCTCTGCCAAACAAAGACAACGGAAACTAGACCATAGACCTAACAGGGATGCATGATTGGGTCCGACATAGTCTTTTCTGTTGGTTCCAGTGCTACGACGCCGGCCAGAGGGCCCGCGTCCGTGCCTCGGCCGTGTGCAGCTGCAGCCTCCCTGCTGTCCCCCCTCTGGAGGTCCCCTCGGTGAGCTGAGCAGAGCGCAGCGCGGACCCGGCGCCAGCGGCAACATGAGTCATTAATGCCACAGAAGCCAGGAGTCCGTGCCACGCCGGGACAGCGTCCCCATCCGCCCCCACACCCAACCGCTGACGCCCCCCACCCCCCCTGAAGCCCCCCCCCCCCCCATTGTCTGCCAAGCCACTGCGTCTGACACCACACGGCAAGGACGGAGCCGGGTGACCTCTCCGCGGTACTCACAACTTGCCGTGTTCGCTTGTGTACTGGCCCGTGTGAGAATGTGCGTGTGTGTGTGTGTGCGCGCTTTGTATATGTGTGTGTGCTTGAGTGTTCCCTGCACATTGTCAACCACATCCATATAAACTAATCTACACAGACCTAGAATTCACAACTCTACAAGTGTGACTGATCGTGGCTGAGAGAAAACCGCGAACCCAATCCACAGCGTTTTCAGAACTACATCTTTGTTGCCTTCCTCTTGTAGATGTGAGTGTTGTTTCCCTTGTAGGGGTCAAGACAGGAATAGGCAGGCGACGTCGGCATGTATTGTAATTCCTCAAGTTGAGGCGGTCGCTCTCTTCACTCCCGAGCTTGTCCGCTGATTGGTCTCTGAGGCGGGGACTACGCCCGTCCTGATTGGAAGCCTGCGATTCCGCCTGCACCCATTCAGTGCACATCTCAAATACACCCGTTACATCAAGTACTGCCATTACAACGGCCTGTAATTGGCGTGAAAAAACACCAGGCTGGGTATCTAATCAGCAAGCTCCTCGTCGTTCACTAAAAGAGCACTCACAGAACATTAACATACCGTGATTTATTTTTTATTTACTTGATTAAAACGAATGGTGTTGTGGCCTGTTGTGTCTCAGAAGATAGCAATAACAATACCGGTATGTGATTCTACAGTGCTGCATTTTTAAATGTCTTAAAGAGGGATCGTATTAACGTTGTGAATGTAAATGGAGATAATTTGTGTTTTTATTTGAGGGGATTGTTGGCAGTAATCCATGCTAATGATCATTAGTTAGTGTAAACACAATTGTAGTAAATCCTATCTTCAACACATTATGATACAACTGTGAGGTAAAACTCTAGCTGATGACGTACATCCCCGCAGAACAGTTTCCACTCAAATAAATCAAAAGAAATAGGAAATAAACATATTTTAAGAACCAGGGGTTTAAGTGTTGTTAAAATAAACTATTCCTGACTGACTATTCCTGACTATTGGACTGGACAGTGCCCCCAACCCCCACACCACCAACCCCCCGCCCAGAGATTGCACAAGAAGACCCAGGAGATGAATCATGGCCTGGGGGTTTTGGAAATACCTATTACCAGGTTGTAATCAGGTTGTAATACTGCTCCCCAAAGTGGGATTGCAGGAACGTGTGGATCTTTTTTTAAATCTTAGTAGTATGAGTGGTATGACTAGAGGATCTTTAAACCCTTGTGGCTACAAAGACTTAACACCAAAATTACATTCCAAATGAGTGTTTTGCTGCTGAAGATGCTAATCAGTTAGCACACGTTCAACTCAAAGTTCAAATAGCAGGGATTTAACCCATTTACATCATATTTCTTCAGCAAATAAATATCCCGGCCCACTTGACAATGTGTAAGGTAGCAGGTGCGTCAGAGAGAAAGTAAGTGAGAAATCAGAAAGTTTGCAATTTGAACTTTCAATAGTAGGCAACGTTTCGATCAACACATGGTCTTCGTCAGGTCCAAGCACACATGAAAAACATATCAATTTATAGTCAAGGTCACGTGACACAAGAAACACTCAATAAAATCAAGGCACCTAGCCAGTCAAATTGGTCCTCTGACAGTCATCATTACAGTAAAGCATTTCATCAGTGACATCAAATTTCTTGAACATGAAATACTTCTTATAGAAACGTGTAGAGGAGACTGGTAGAGAAAACAATATTGAACCTTTGAACAGCCAAAGGGTGCATCTCAATGTCAACCTCCCCTACAAAATAAACCCTCCAATACGTATTTGCCCTAAAAGACATTACTATTTTGCTATTCCCGGCAGAACACAACTGAGACAAACTGTTGAAAACGTCTCAAACCATATAGTGCCTGACACAGCTTCCCCCGTTACAATGAATATGCAGCACTACTGCTCTCATCCAAGCAATATAAAAGAGAGAGAGAGACAGATAGCACAGATTCAGGCGCCGCAGGGGGAGGAAGCGGTCCTGTTTTGGCAGGCTCAGGGACGTGATTGAAAGCCTTCTGAGAATCGGAGCAGTACCGCAGACTCAATGTCACTGGCGTTTTGTAGAGCCGCGCTATCCGCCTTGACATTTCTGCTTCAAACTATCAACAGAGCTATGAGTGCTAATCTCTGGCCTAATCCCCACTATTATGTCATAACAGCAACAACAAAGAAACGAGCATGTCCGTGTGCACATGAGAGCCGCGTTCTTATCACGCTGAGCAATGCGCTGTCTGTCGGGTTACATACAGGCCACAGTGAATGGCTCTGAATGCCGACCAAATGGATAGTAGAGCCTATATATAATACAGTGCATTCCAACGTTAAATTGTACACACTGAGGAAATAGCAGTATGTACTTTTTGCCAACTAGCCATTTTCATGAGCCAACATAACTAGAATTGTAATGAATTAAAACTATCAAAAAATATATAATAACATTAGACTGTACATAAGAAAACGTTTGCATAATAAGAACTATTATAAATCGTATGAGCTTTTCCTAGGACTGCTGCATTCTTCTACACACGAGTAGCCCGACTCTTAAATCAAAGGAGGCGCAGCGCTCCCGCAGTCCAGCATAATCTCGACAGTCAATCACACCCTCCACATAGAAGTCAATGGGCCTTGACAATATGTTCCTGTCACTTCATTGACTCAAATAAGTTTAGCTGCGTGTGTTGTTCTGTGATAGATGCTGACAAGAGTGTCACGTAGCCGCAGGCAAGCCTGCCATTTAAGGCACCTGAGAATCATTTATCCATGAAAAAGAAGATCCACAACAACAAACCGAAATGGCATAACATTCCGCGCTTTCTGAATCATCTAAACGTGTTCATGGCGTGTGCATTCACATATTAACAGGCCGGTATAAAGCGTGCAATCCGTTTGAGTTGAATGTACTACTGGTGAATTTAAAACCCTCCAAGCACGACATATTAAATTAATATGTAATATTGTGGTGTGGTTGGCTTAGAGCTTGGTAATTCATTGGATGCTTCCCACACCAACTAAATATTTATTAATACCAAATTGAAAACATGAAATTCCTGGAGGTTTAAATTCATATCTGAATAATAAATGATTATATGCATTTCTTATATTATGACAGTAAGACTGTTTTCCCAGAGTACTGTTTGTTATCAAAACGGCGACAACGAAGAGCTTTGTTCCAAACAGAAATACAAGCCGTTTGCAATAAGTGGCACCAACTCTTAATTAACAATAGCTGGCAAACTAATTCGTATACGATAGCACAGTTTGAAATATACATTATCAATCTTTGGTATCTTAATAATAAATACACGTTTTATTAATGCAACTTTTGAGTTGTGTAAATGTTTACTTTGAAACTTTAAATAATATGCATTATTAAAAGAGAAAAGGGGACTTTTTATATTGATATAAAAAGGGATAAATTAAATTTGATCCCCACTTGCCAACCACAGCTTGTTTTTTTGGTCACTCGTCGACTTAGATTTTCATAAATCGATTAAACACAACCAGTGCTGTATGCACACCGCAAATATAAGCACCACAAGAGGTTGGCAGTGTGAGGCGAATCCATTGCTCTTCTCTCTTGCAAGTAACTGCAGTGGAGTGTTTATGTTAATACACCAATTAAGTCTGACCTTCCCTTATAAATGAGGTAATTGATAATGCAACTGACAAACAGATAAAGAGATTTAAATGATCTCCTGCTGGTCGATATCAGAGTACATTAGTTACTTACATTAGGCCTGTTTATACACGTGTAGTCCACTGGGTACCACCACCAGATAAGATCTAGACTATCTTTACATAATATTGACATGACATACATTATAGAATAGACTGGACTCAAAACAAGAGAAGAGGAGGCAACAACCTTGAAGTTTGTGTTATGTATTATTATATATTTTTTTTCCTTCAAATGTTGAAACGTTGACTGTAAGATTCATAGTCACACAGTAATTTTCTGCTCGGATCCGTTTAAAGTACGTGAGTTTCAGTTTACACCAATAACCTACTGGTGTCTTGCTGTTGTTTATTATTATTATTATTATTATTATTTATTTTTATATCATTCTAATCAATCACGACATGACAAGCAGAGAACCCTTCTTGAGACTGGTCTACAGGTTACTCCCTTGCGCTCAGAAATAACGATCGGCGACAACGTGCTTACGCCACAGCCACAGAGACTTATAGAGCAGAAAGTCACTTTAAAGGCAAATCTGAGATCCAGTATGTGAGGCTATTATGTAAAAGAAAAAGAGTAGGTTGACACTGGCACAAACAGTAAACCCCAGAACACTTGGATTATCATAAAGGGTGTGCATGCATGTGTATTCCAGCGAACACTGCCCACTGTTTGTCATTTTGTTTTAAGCCTAGCCCTGAGCTGCTTGAGCTTTGCCACTAACTGTACGGCAACACAGTCCATACGCCACAGTGGAGGGATGCAGGCTGGTAACCTAGTTATTACTGCTTAACTAAGCAAACAGCTCATACAACATCTGCTGCTGCTTTGATATCAGAGATACCACGTTACAAACCAAAACACTTTCAGAATGACAGAAGCATATTACAAAATGCATACATGCAAACACAGAAACACACATTGTGAGTCATGTATGAGTCAGCATATATTTATGTATCTTTATATGTATTTTTTGTTAATTCACTTAATATCAATTTCACTATCCCTGTTCTAGATGTGTCAGATACAAGTCTTTTCTATCCACATTCCACATAGACAAACACTCCACAAAGGCACACCACCAAACACTCCCTGAAATGGGTCTGTTGAAACTCACAGCAAAACAAAAAGGATTTTACAATTGCTTTTTTAATCCATTGGCTTCGGACACTTCCTCTCCTTCTCCTCCTCCTCCTACTCCAGATTGTTTTGAACCCCATTCAATCTTCAATCCCCTCTTTAAGTCTTTCCTCCTCCCGCGTAGTCCCCCCCCCCCCCGCCGCTCCCTCTTCACGGCTGGTCCTATGAATGCTGAGTGTCACGCCAGGCCTTCTCGCCTCTTGTGTGGGGCTCTCAAGGACCTGGAGGAGACGTAGCCTGGGAGAAGAAGACTATGAAGGAAGGAATCATATCCAGAACTGCAGATGGAAATATGGATCGGCCCATTCCAAAAGACCTGTTACAATACGGTGATGTTTGGAAATAAACGGGCTCGGCTAGAAAATCACTGTTGTGTCGCGTAGAGGAGAAACCAATCACGTTTCATCGCTGTACCACGGCCTATAGTTGTAGCCTTTCAAACCTATATGGTTAGTCCTTATAAGACGCTGTGCAAGGTTTCAATCATGGAATTATGGTCATTCGGCCCCATTCTGCCCCCCTCCGTCTCCGTCTTTAACGGCTACGTCAAACAAAGTCAGGATGTGCTTATTGGCCAGGAAAACAAGGCTACAGCGTAAACCAGGCTACAGCAGTAACCAGGCAACAGTGTTTACCAGGCTACAGCGTAAACCAGGCTACAGCATAAACCAGGATACAGTGGTAACCAGTCTACAGTGTTAACCAGGCTACAACATAAACCAGGATACAGCATAAACCAGGCAACAGCGTAAACCAGGATACAATGTAAACCATGCTACAGTGGTTACCAGGCTACAGTGTAAACCAGGCTACAGTATTAACCAGGTAACAGCATAAACCAGGCTACAGTGTAAACCAGGCTACAGTGTAAACCAGGCTACAGTGTTAACCAGGCTACAGTGTTAACCAGGCTACAGTGGTAACCAGGCTACAGTGTAAACCAGCCTACAATGTAAACCAGGCTACAGTGTTAACCAGGCTATAGTGTAAACCAGGCTACAGTATTAACCAGGCAACAGCATAAACCAGGCTACAGTGTAAACCAGGCTACAGTGTAAACCAGGCTACAGTGTAAACCAGGCTACAGTGTTAACCAGGCTACAGTGTTAACCAGGCTACAGTGTAAACCAGCCTACAATGTAAACCAGGCTACAGTGTTAACCAGGCTACAGTGTAAACCAGGCTACAATGTAAACCAGGCTACAGTGTTAACCAGGCTACAGTGTAAACCAGGCTACAGTGTAAACCAGGCTACAGTGTTAACCAGGCTACAGTGTTAACCAGGCTACAGTGTAAACCAGCCTACAATGTAAACCAGGCTACAGTGTTAACCAGGCTACAGTGTAAACCAGGCTACAGTGTAAACCAGGCTACAGTGTAAACCAGGTTTCAGTGTAAACCAGGCTACAGTATTAACCAGGCAACAGCATAAACCAGGCTACAGTGTAAACCAGGTTACATTGTAAACCAGGCTACAGTGTAAACCAGGCAACAGCATAAACCAGGCTACAGTGTAAACCAGGTTTCAATGTAAACCAGGCTACAGTGTTAACCAGGCTACAGTGGTAACAAGGCTACAGTGTTAACCAGGCAACAGCGTAAACCAACTAATAAACCCTCTCGATAGATCTTGATGCCTGAGCAGGGAAACAAGCCCGGAGCGACACATGGGCAGGTGGCAGACAACATCATGGTGTGTGTGTGTGTGTGTGTGTGTGTGTGTGTGTGTGTGTGTGTGCGTGTGTGTGTGTGTGAGATCTACATATTTTTCCACAACATTACTTAGACATGTAGCTTGGGGAATATTCTCCATTAGCCCCCTTTGGAATATAGTTAAGCTGATGGGTGTGAGGCAAATCTGGTATTATTTTTTTTAAATCCAAGAGAAATCTCAATCAGTGGCTTCAACAACTAGAAGTTAGATATGAGGGAGTATGATGGGCGTACATTAAAATAACAAACATAAACAATACATTGAATGTAAATTGCTTTTGTTTCATACATCTGTATAATAAACAATTTGTATGCATGCTATCTCACAATTAAATCATTGAAATCAAAGTCAATGAAATTAAGTTCAAGCCTAGCAAACAAATCAGATACATTTGTATGCGCTCTAAGAACATTTTGACAAATTCCACAATGACGAAGATCATAATCCCATCGTCATCGTAATCCTAATCAAGAACGTCCCCATTGTGGGTGTCATCATTGTTCTCACATTTATCCTCTTCTTCCTCATATTTTGTTGTTTGAGCATGCCTGGAAAGGGTGATGCACTACTTGTGTTCTAATAAAGTAGGCACACGTTATCACTAGATCATCACTGACATATGCGCTGAAGTTTTCTGCGGATAGTTCCGTTCCTTCACGTAATCAGAGTCATCAACACAGTTTGTTACTTCATTGTGTTCAGTATTTCAAAAGGCTCCTTTTCATATGGGCTGAAGATCAAAGAGAACACGCTGACAGCCAGATCTGCAGGCGGAGTTGCTTCATTATGTTGAAAAGGTGGGTGGTGAGAGAATGAGTGGCTAGAATTGAGTGAAACTGAGGCAAAATTAGGGGGCCTTGTTTTTCAAGATGCTACTGAACAATGGAGGGGAATCCTTGCCCAAATTAACCGGCCCTGCACACAGTTGCAATGTGCTCTACTCCGGTGTCACGTATATCTTTGGTTTAAACACAGGGAGAATGGAGCCCTTTAGGTTATAAGGCAATATTAATAATATTAATATACGAACAAGGTAATATTACCCTCCCGAGAGTCCTGTGAAAGCACAACAGAGGATTATTTTGAAAAACGAAATCTACCAGCGATGATACAGCAAATCACACGCTTCTCCAAAAGAGGGACAGGATTATTGGGCACTCTCTGCAGTGTCTTGTGAAATCATGCTGGCTTGATCAGATTGAACCCCTGTCTGCAACATGAAATGTACAAATAGAGTTGTAACTCCCAGCATGGTGTATCATCTCAGGCTTGACAACAGCTTCAAACAAACTCCATTTCCCTTTGGCGCACAGAGAAGAGGGCACTTCTGCGTCACTTCACTTTTTTGGGGGGGGGGGGGAATCATAATTTGTAGTATTGATTTATACAACAGTGAAAAAGTAGAAGCTGCCGTGTAGCTGTAACCCAGTTCCCAAATGTCAAGACATATGTTATGCAGCTGCATTTGGGGATGCATGTTAACTAAATAGACAAGGAAAAGCAACACATTTCATCTCAAACAGTGCCCCAGTGAGAGGATAGACATAGCCCACTAACCTAATTACTTTCACCAAAAAGATAGACACCTGTTCCAAGGCATTGGGATTTCTACTAAAATGCCCAGGTTTTAAAGACAAGGAAGAAAAGAGTCTCATCCATTATTTAGTGTTGAAGACAACCCCACTCACACTCAACCATTCATGAAAAGTAGGTTTTTCCTCAAGCGGAAGTTCATCCAGTGGAAAATTTGACAGAGAAAAGGAGTTATCAAAGTGAATGTCCAGTGGATTGATGTATCCTTATGGAATACTTGATACCATCGAGTGTAACGCAGGGATCACCAGTCACAGTGTCTAATCCTATTATGTGTGTCATGTGAAACGTTCATTTTGGGGAAGATGTAATGGCATGATCTGGTAATCATGAACAGCAATCTTCCATTATTTTACCTTTTGGCTAATGTGCAATAAGTTCATATTGGCTGTTTTAACAATGTTATAAACGAGTCAAACAACATGACACCAGTCTGTTATCCAAATTAATATCACTTGAAAGAACTTCTGCTTCAATGTATCAAGCATTTCCTACTACTCAGCATTGCCATCATGTTGATATGTTACAGTTTTACAGGCTTGTTCCTCAAGAGGGTACTTCAGAGTATTTTGTAGACCTTCTCTCATGCTTGCCCTCTCAGATGATGCTGTCCTTTGCCCGCTAACTGCTCAGTGAACTTTGAAGAAATGCCTTCTTGTTCCTCTGATAACATATGTTTAAATTATTTTGACCTATGCCTAAGATGTGTGCTACTACCCTGCGCTGATTCGATAAGCAATGTATAACTGGCTTTAATTTGAATGTACTTCATAAACTCACTTTGGCTGAAAAGAAATGCATGCGCCTAGAAACTCTCAAGCAGGCTAAAATATTCTCAATTGGGTCTTGAAGTCGGTAACTCTGCCAATAATATTGTTTTCATCTGACATGTTTTAAGCCTGGATGGGCTGTAACGCATCAATTGAACAAGAAATAATGAGCTGAAAATATTTCATGGCACTTACCCCCAAGAAGTACCACAATTGATTGAATCGCAATCATATGCAACATGTTTATCTTCGCCTCTTGAAAGGAAATCCAAGACTGACAATGGTGAATAATTCAAAAGGCCGACTGCATCATAATTGACCACACTTTCAAAATGTATTTTTTAAGAAAAAAGTCCTGCCAATTCCACCCAATTCTTCAGCAAACAGTGCCAATGCTGAAATCATGGTAGATGGTTGTGTCTTTTTTTTTCATCACCTCGAGCCTTTCACATAGTTAAATGATCAAAGCATTGGGAAAAATCTTTTGACTTTAGCGCACATGGATAAAGCTATCCTTTACGCATTTTGGACGGCAAGACGCATGCGTTTTGGGGCTAATAAAAGCGTCCTCGAAATTGCAACAAACAATACAGTAGATATGTCCACATCACATTAATGGTGCAATATGTTGTCTCTTCGTTGGTAACTTTGTCATCTCTTTATCCGCTTCACCAGGCTATTTCGGTTCCTGAAGTTTCTTGAGACTGCGTTGAGGGAGAATTCAGATAATGTGTAATAAAAACATTCTGCAATAATAAAATAAGTCACTTCCATAAGTATATCCGCATAATCTAAGACCTGGAATTTACCAAGAAAGCATCACATTACGCGTAAATCCAAAGCTTGTGCACCAATATTTCACAGCAACGTTATATGATTTGGTTTAGCGAGTGATATGTCCATTTTAACAATCCTACTTGTTAAACTTCTGTACACTATTCGTCCGTTTTACGCAGATTTCTTACGCGAAATAGCATTGGTTGTTGCGCACAGTCTTCTGATCCGTCCGAGACGTGTTATGCACACTCAAGGATGTACTGGGTAAAGAGAACGGATGAAGAGGTGCGGGTGTAGTGAAGTTGCAATTGGTAATTTTTTGTGATGGGGGGCGTGCAGCAATCCCCGTCACTAGAAACGACGCTTGTTACACGAATGTTTTGCTATTTCATGTCATGTTATTTAGAGGTTGTATTTTCTATACATATTTCCTGTGTTACTCCTCATTATCATGGAAACTTCTTTGTATTCAATATATTTCGCCATTATAGCCGTGTTAATATAATGGACAAACACAAAGCCTATCCAAGAAATAGGTGCCTCCACAAACTTTTAAATAGACAATAATGAACTTAGATCAATATCAGATTAATATGTCCACGTTCGGTCATGTTTGAATGGATTTATATTGCATCATTTAATTGAACAGGGGTCCCCTTCATAAGCTTCTTCTCCTTCAGCGTTTCAATTAGTAGGCACTAGTGACCCTCTGTGGACTGAAAGCGAACCTGCACCTCTTCTCATTGCAAACCCGTTTGAAAGTGCAGGTAATGGATGAGGAGGGAAATACATGGCCCTGGGTGCCACTTTATAACCAAGAATAAAAAAAAAACAGATTGGAGGAACTCCATGTATTTGCATAATGCAGATATTCCTAGCGATAACCTATTTCTGGATTTAAAAATGAATGTCTACCTACACTGTAAATGTCATAAACTATGCATTTACAAGTAAGCACAATCCCACAAAGAAATAAGTCCTCTATGTGCAGCCGGAATTGGAGAAAAAAAAAGGCTCCGCTTTGTGCGTTCATAAAAGTTACTGAATCGGGAATAAGAAAAAAGGTCAAAAAATTAACACCGAACTCCTTGGCAACAGACGACGCATGGTCTACTATACGATAACTCTTTTCAAGTGGGTCTTTTTTTGGCTAGAAGCTCTTTGATGATTTTTCTAGCTCAACATGAGGTGAGGATTACAACTGCAGGGAGCCAGCCTGAATCTGCTCTGTATTTCTGTAGAAAATATATCGTCTCTGAATCAGTCATAACTCATGTTATAATGTTTTCAGAAACTATTGAATTCCACATTTGAGTTAAATGGCAAAAAGATGTGAAGCACGTCACATACCATACTACATCTGTATTTCAAGGGATAATATCTTTGAAACTGTTTAGTTCCACTGAACATTCAACTTGTTCTAGATTGCTTATGATGTGCCATTTGTTCCTACACCGTAGCAAACAACGCCTGTCCACTAGAGCAGAATAAACAACATAAAGCCATGCACCTTGGCTGACATTGAATTCATTCTCTTCATATCTCTAACTCTCAAAACGTGCTCGCACATTAATCTTTTTGGCACAGTCTCTGCCCATAACTCTACAACACTCTCACACTTATTTTTGTATATGTCACGCTTCCAAGTATTCTCTACATTTCCCTTGTAAATCTCAAGCAATCTGTGGTTGGGCTTCTTTCTAAATCCATGAAATTCGATCGTCCTGTGAGGAAAGCAAAAATCACTCTCGAGACGGCTGCAAAAGACATCAAGATGTATTTGGAGGGGAGCGGGGTTGGGGATAGAGAGAAAGCGTTGGAATTGGTGAAAGGTGTATTTTCATAGCAGTGCAACACACTGGGTCGACTCTGACAGGAACACTGGCTCCTGTCCTTCAACAGCAAACCTTCCTTAGCCGGGCTCCTTAGATGAGGCCCCTGGGAGCCCAGACTACATTAAAATCCATTCAACCAGAGACGAACCGTTGTGTGCATAACCAGACGGCCCCTCTGTGTCTAGGGTTACAATGTCTGTAACTGCCAGTCATTTGTCCTAATAATAAGAATTCTTATCAGTCATTTTCAGCCTGGTAAATCTATTAGCGAGTTCCATTTAACTACAAAATGGGTATCCAGCATCCTTTCCTATCCAATGCGGGAATCCTTAAAACTAGTGCTTGTGATTTAGTAAATGGAGTAGTTTGGTCAGATCTACAGTCAGATTTATCTTTCAGATGATATAGAATAAGAATAACTCAGAGACACCTCGTCACTGGTTCCAGACCAGAACATTCACACTGTGAGGCTTGATAAACACTGAGCAGTATGTGTGGAGGAAAAAGTAATACAAAAGTTTACTTTTTTTTCCAGGTCTGTGGCTTTGTTCAGTCTATGTGACCTTCCTATGAGAACCCCTTCTCAGATAAGATTCCCCATTGTGCTTTAATACATAGCTGGACAGTCAGTCCCTGGAGGCTGTCTCCCATTGGACGACATATATTTCATCTGCTTCGACCTTACCTACCCAATCCGGAATGTGCTGCAGACAGTCAGCAACCGAATTCTCCTCAGCGACCGGCCACCACTCTCCTCAGTCTATCTGATCCATGATAGCGCTAACGAAAAAAATATAAAATAAAAAAACACTCCGCCGCCTGGTCACCCCCCCCCCCCCCCCGCCCCATCACCAGCCATCCTCAAGGTGCCCTGCCACCCTTTGGCCAGATTACCACACCCTATTCTTGAAGCCATTACAAACTGTGTTTAGTTATCAGCCTCCTCACCCTGTCCGGGGGGCCCATCACTCTGTTTGCCAGGCAGATGTCCTCAGGGCCCGCGGGGGGAGAGGGTGACCTTCCGCTAGCCCGCAATAAGTCACTGGTGGGCAGGGAATCACGACAGCCAGGGTCCCTTGATGATTTGTCCCCTCTGCGGTTCTCCTTCTCGTTCTTAACCTAACCTTTCAAAGGGATAGTCACTCACACAGGCTGCAATCGAGACTATCGAGTCCCCCCCAAAAAAGCTTTCTGTTTGGAATTGAAATGGCCCAATGCATTTGATGTCTTCTTTGTTTGTAGATAAACATTAAACATACAGAATAGATGAATATCGTCATGGCTCAAATATAATTTTAGAGATTGTAGCCAATGTCTTTTTTTAAACAACCATTCACATGAAGTAAAGCCGCTATTGGGGCAGCCAAGGCTTTTGTGTGCCAAAAAATACCTCTGAATGATTTTTTTTCTCCCCAGCCTGGGTGGGCAGTGGATTGCCCCATTACAGTTGACTGACAGTTTAGCAATCGTGATAGGGCAAATGGGACATGGTGAACTTCCCTGCCCATTTTCTCTTACATTGACAGTTATTCCTTTATCAAGCCCGGAAGTGTCCTGGCCTACTTAGGGCATGCTTAACTTCCTCTGACCTTTCCGAGGGCTGATTATTTCCACCCGCAATCTTCTTTTCTTCCATGTGCCGCCAGCACAAAAGGATAATAGGCCTGGGCCCACCAGCCTGATAAACCCAGAGTCTGGTGGGAGAGGGGGGGAGAGAAGACCCAGGAGCTCCAGGCAAAAACAATCGTCTGCTTCATTGTTATTTTCACTGCCCGCTCGCCCAAAATCCCTCACTCTCCTCTCACGTACATCCCAATGTTAATTAGTCTATATATACATATTGCGTGTATTGGCATTAAGACTGATATATGAAATGATTGCTGAGCATGCATAGATGCTGTGTAAGTGGTTAAGAACGGGGAATAGATCAGAGGACTTTATAATGTGCACAGAACAGAAAGTGTTGAGTGCAGAAGAGGTTGCCATGATTATTTCTGTATCTTTTGATTTACCCCACAAATTCTGCTTGCATCCCTACATGCTTACGTTTTCTGAATTGTCAAACGATTAAGGGTGCAGTTTTAATTATCACCAAAAGAGTGTTCTGAAAGGCCCTCCTAAAATAAAATGTATCATTATTATGGGTGAAGCACACACGTTAGAGCCGTTGTACATGTTTAGGCTTTATCTATCAAATCCTTCAATGTTTTTTGTGTGCCCAACGTTGTATTTGGCGTTAGGTTTTGTCACTGTTCTGCTGTGGTTTCCACCTAGTTCAGCGGCGTCAAAACTTTATTTTTTTTTCAACTTCAGCCTCCCGTCTAAAGCGTTTCGGTGAAACGGGGAAACCCAAAGAAGGGGCCAAACACGGCTACACAGTAATTGAACGCCTTCCTGCTATACTGCACTTAATTGGCCATCAGAAGTTCATGGGAGGTCACATCAATCACCCAGGGAGCAAATACAAGTATTAATGCGTCCCGTCCCCTCAACCCAGGAGCCGAGTGATCCAGATAAATGACTGCCTCGTTTCAGACGTGATCCGGTCTACGGCCAACCGTTTGTGGACAACAAAGTAATTTCGATGCCAGTCTTGGTATGGATGGATGGAGCCTTAATTTAATAAAAGCCAATTTGATGGTGGGAAGGCATAGGGATGGAATTGCCATTGTCTCTGTCCTCGTTCTGCTTTTCTATTCCAATCCTGGTAAAAACTAGAAGAGATAAGCCAGCAGGGCACAGGAGAGCTTATTTTGGCAGCGGAGAGGAGGTGTATACTGGCACTGATTGTGTTCAATGAGGTAACAGGTCTTTTTCTATCATTCCTAGACAGAGCTTAAACTGAAAAATGTGTGGAGCATTAGACGCACCTCAGACTTATGTATATCATTTTGTTTTGTTACATTGACTGGTCAGGTATTACAATATAGACATACACATAACAATGAATAAGAATGGCCTGGATCTGTTGACTGTCAACACTTCTATCTAGTGATCCTACACGGACGCCTGCACGCTAATTTTTCTGGGAACACTTGGCTTCCTGCTGTGTCGAACCGACGTCGACAGTCTTTGGGGGCCGTCTCTCTTCCACCACCTGAGTCAGGGCCCCCGGGAAGGAGCCCTCCAGCTGAAACGAGCTGCTTCTCCACGATCAATCGCTGCATGCGCCCCACCACCCCACTGCGACATCAGCCTGGCAGCCACTTCCCCACAGTGCACTTCCCCACGCCACATGATGGACCAATAAGGTACAGATGAACTGAAAGTACAGAAATCAGATCCGTTACCACAAATGTGCCACACATGCAAAGACTGCTCTCACAGATAACGTATCACAAATAGATTACACAAACGAAGAAAAGATGATAATTGACACCTGACGTTAATGTAGTCAAGTAGGCCTACATTACCTTATTTTTATGTTGTAAACAATTGTGTACCTTGTCGCTATGTTTGTTAAAATGTAAAATGTACCTCAATTACTATTGTTGAGAATTAAAAATTGTGTGTGTGTGTGTGTGTGTGTGTGTGTGTGTGTGTGTGTGTGTGTGTACCGGGGAATATAGATAGAAAGAGAATCATAGAGGTTTTGACAGCTTTGGAACGAGCAGTGTGCCACTCATGCTGTGTTGAATAGCTCAGTGGGGATGGAATAACAACACCTAGCATGAAGCTGGTGAAAGCACACCTATAAATCAGTAATTGATCGGAATGTTAGTCTCTGCTGCTCACTTCAGACAAAGATGTTTTTGCAGGCCCCTCCACTGAGTTGTGAGGTGGGTGTGCACTGATCCATGTTTACTGTGTGTGTGTGTGTTTGTTAGAGAGAGAGGGATATATATATATATATATATATATATATATATATATATATATATATATATATATATATATAGAGAGAGAGAGAGAGAGAGAGAGAGAGAGAGAGAGAGAGACTGACAATGAGTGATGCTAACGGATGGGAGAAGAGATGGAGAAGCCTTTTGCTGCCACCCTGTGGCACACACTAACAATACACATATTCATGGCCCTTACTAAAAACTGCTTAATGCTTCAGTCCTATTTTGAAGACCTGTTTATGATTTATTTAACATATTCAGAGTGTCATTTTAGATATAAAGACATTTTTTTGCACACAAAATAGTTGTTCTTTTATTTCAGTGTTAATATTTGGCAAAGGTTAACAAATATGTCCAGTACATTCATAATTTTTTTTTTTGTTAATGTTTTAATAGTGTGTTTTTAGTTAATTAAAATTACTTCTCGATGTGTGTTTCTACTTAGGTGTGTGCGAATGTAACTGTTTGCGTGAACATGTGTAGGAGGAAGAGGCACATGAATGGGGCGAACGAGAGAACGGAACCTATAAATCACCATTTGTTCATTAGCGGAATGAGAAAAGGAGTGGACAAATGTGGGCGTGGTGCCTTCCGGTTTTGAAGCTGTTTTTGTAATGGCTTTTCCATTAACCTAAATAAGCTTTACTATCATTTATACTCTATTTAAAACCTGGTCTTATCCAGTATCACAATTTACATAATCAAGTCAGACGAGCGATTTGATGAACCAGAGAACAGCAAACTGGTAAAGAAGTTTTGCATCACTTTTATGCTATCTTGCCAACATAACGTTAATAACTGCTCGGTATATTAGCATTAACGTCGTATTGAAAACTTGCTTGCTTCGATGTATTAGCATCTTTATTAACACAGGTTATGTTGCCAACCAATGACCTTTTCATTCGTTCCAATCTGGAAGTTATGTTTTTAAAGATATTTTATACATATATGATAATAGTTGTCATACTATGGCTAACCAGTTAGCAATTGTAGCTTCTCTGTAGCGCTGGGGTTTAGCCTGTGTAGCACTGCCACTGGCCGCTTCGTCACCTTCTGACAGCCGGAACCAACCGATAAGATGTTTATAAACTGCTGAAAGAACAACCTTCCTTCGTCTGTTCCTTCCTGTCTGTTATAAATAAAATTGTCACACTCTCTTTATCCACAGGGTTCTAGCAAGAGAAGCTGAGGGCACGTTAGTCAGAAGCATGCCTTTTCTCCATGGCTTCCGGCGAATTGTCTATGAATACCAGCCGCTGGTGGATGCCGTGCTTTGTGTTGTGGGTTTGGAGGAAGGAGCAAGCACCCAGGAAAGGTATCCTGCCATTCAAGGGAAAAACAAACATTTTGGCCAAGCCACAGTTGTTTAATGTAATCGTTTTGCCCGCTTGCCAAAATGTTTGACAATTGTCCTCAGTTGTAATTAACATTGGGCTACACCAACTGACATGCCATGACACTACAAATCACTGTTTATAACAACAGAGAGTGCTTAAAAATTGGTTACTTCCACTAGCTTGAGTCTCAATAATTATCTCTTGTACTCCGGCATCCTCTTGTCTTTTCCAGAATCACCCAGGCTGTGAATGTTGATAGTCTGTGCCGTTCTCTGGAAGAGCTTCTGGAGACCGAGTCCCAGTCGCCTGTGTTTGAGGAAGGCATCAGCTATGCGTTGTTCAAAGTAGCAGAACGAGGGCTGGTGTGTGCTGCGGAGGTCCTGCTACGCCACGGCGCCGACCTCAACTTTGAAGGTTAGGAGGTGGAGATTAGAGTGTTCATCGAATTAGTACCGTACCCAAATAATTCAGGAAGGGCAAACTAGTGGGGTGGGTGGGTTGGTGGGGGGGGGGGATGATTGGTTTCCAATGTAAAAATGGTATCTTTCATATAGTGTAATAACTTATTAATCACACCCACATGGAGTGTTTTTGAAATGATAATGTTGTGCCGGGACGATAACGTTTTTCCCCCCGTCTCCAGACCCTGTGTCGTATTACAACCCCTTGCACATTGCTGTGCTGAGGAACAGGCCAAGCATGGTGAGGTTCCTGGTTGGGCAGGGAGCGGACATCCATAAAAGGGACAGGGTGAGTTATATTTCAAAGAGCTGTTTTCAGTGTTTGAATTTTTTTTGCCTTTCACTTTATGGCACTTCAGGGTTTTTGAGAATGGGTTTTTACCTCATAAACCAGATTCATGTTTAGATTGAATTAACATTTATGTTTCTTTCCTAGAATTCATGGCATTAAGTCTCATCTCACGTTGTTGCCTCATGTGTCTCCCTATTTAGATCCATGAGAGCAGTCCCATTGATCTGGCCAGCGAGGAGTCAGAGAGACTGCCTTGCATGGAAACCCTGCTGGACATGGGAGCGGAAGTGAATTCAAGGGACAAGAATGGTAAACACACAGCAAACATTGGGAAAGCTTGTCACGGTAGCTTTTAGCTAAACGTTAAATGAAAGAAGTTTCCATCAGGTCCTCATGAGCGATGGTGTGTTTTTTTGAAGGAAAAACACCCTTGCTTCACGCACTGGCCAGCAGCGATGGGATAACGGTGCATAACACGGAGAACATCCAGCTTCTTCTCCAGAGAGGTGCCTGCCCGGAAAACCACCGTGCACCTGCACTATTTGACCATTTATAGGATGTTGTTCTCCCTGGTATAACAGGAATGAAAATATATATATATATATATATATATATATATATATATATATATATATATATATATATATATATATATCACTGTATCCTATTCCTGTATTCATTAGGCAATTATACAAAATCTGGATTTTGTAATTGAGAACTGGGCCCCCCACTGGTCATGGAATTTCTGGAATATCATGGAATTTGAAAAGTCTAGTCCAGACATATAAAGTCAGGGGATTTGATCATTCTTTGGGCCAAGTCATGGAACATCAGGGAATTTAGTTCGAAGCATGTTTAAATGTTATTTCTCTCATCAAAATGTAATATTTTCCATGCAGTATTTTTCTTGGCAGCCTGTTGTTCCGTGCGTTATAGGTCATGGAAATTCTGCTTTTTAGTCAGTATAAGTCAGGGAATTTGACATTTGACTTGGAACCCCTTAGAGAAATGGAAAAAGTAAAAAAGATATAATTTGATATCAGGTTGTTTTGCCTCCCCAAGGTGCAGAGGTCCATGCGGCCATGCTGGATGGCGAGACAGCCGTGTCCTCCTTGGTCTTCCTGGTCAAAGAGGCGCTGGACTCCAGCCCGGAGGACGCTGCCCAGATCGGCCACTTCAGCCTGACGGTCACCCAGCTCCTGCTGGCCCACGGCGCCGACCCCAGCTCCTGCCTGGTGCCTGGAGCTCCAGGGGACTCTGAGGAGGACGGGGAGCCCTCTCTGACCCAGACCAGCCTGGAGCACTTCGACCTGCTCTTCCCCCTGGCGGTGCTGATCCTCCAGAGTGGAGCCTCGTTCGCCTGCTCCCGACACGGCGCGTCCTGCTGGTCGGGACACGGCCTCCTTTTCCACCGGCTCCAGAAAGCCTTGGAGCGGTGTACGGACGACACCCAGGCGTCGGCGCTCCTGGAGCAGGCGGACGTCCTGCTAGACCTAGCCCGGGTGTCCACCCCCGGGGTGTCCCACCTTCCGCCCAGGTTAGAGCTGCCCACGCCGGCACGGGGCTCCCACTCCCCTTACACCCAAAGGCTGCTGGACTTCCACAGCCGGGCGGTGGAACAGGAGGCCAGCCCTCTGCCTCTGCGATGCCTCTGCAAGGCCTTCATCAGGCGTCACCTCCAGCCCTGGCCTCTGGAAGATAAGGTGATGGCCCTACCCCTCCCTGACAGAATGAAGGACTACCTGCTCCCAGAGCGCGCACTCAGCCTCAAACCAGGCTGGGACAGCTTTCGACCTAAGTCCACCCTGCTGCTCTAAAACAGCTCTGCAAAGCTTAAAATAAACCAGGTTGAATAAGAGCAAATCGGGCTTCAAGTTTGCCGCATTCTAATAGCCTGGGTAACATTGTTTCAAATTCAATTAGTCCGGTGGTCTTTGACTGAACCTCCACTCCTAAGACATCATAGGAGTAACACAGAGACAGAGCACAGATATTCACGTTCTAGATCTGTTGCCTTAGAGGTTTTCTAGATAAAACGGAGACCATGGCTGACCATGGCTGTTCTTTATTGCTCATATCTCTCAAATTCTATATTTCTGCCAAGGCTGTCAGCTGTCGGGGTAAATTTGCCAAGAAAATAATTGTCTACCGCCTCATCTCACCTGCGATACGTTAGTCAAAGTATTTGAGGGTCGTGCAGTGTTTAACCTTCCTGAAAAAACAAACCCACAACCTTTGAAGCCTTAGATTTTGTTGGTTAGATTTCTCGTACAACAAACAATAATGTTTACGTCTGTATATTTAATATCATGCGGGGTGTAAAACTTTGACTTATATATTATATTCTGAAATTCTGCTATCAAGGTAATGCATCTTACAAGGACTGCATATGACTGAAATAGATTGACTCTGATTTTGTAGCTTCACACAGCCAGCATTCTGGAGCTTTTGTTTTCGCCTTGTGGCACTGAGGTGCAAGACAATCAAAGGACACCAGGTGGCAGTAGTGAGCACAATTATCCAACACACCTTCTCTGAGTAAACCTGGACTTTGGAATGATCCTGCTACCCAAACACTGTGTTTTTCTCCATCAGAGACCCCTCCTTGTCAGGTCATAGAACACCTACAAGTGTTCCAAATAACGCCCGCGGCCAGTATCGAGATATGTTCCTGAAGCATTATGACTGTTCTCTGTCAATCGCAGCCTATGAAGGTGAGAAGGTCATTGCTGTATCTGATGTAAACACATAGGAGTGATCATATTTTTTCACCGTCACGACAGTTTCTTTTCGCATATGAAGAAATACATAACGATGGACTAGTGAACTAGTGTCTTCTATGAGCATAAATGTGCGACATTTGGACCAATGAATAAACCAATCCTGCCTCTCACTCTTAACAGTGTAAGCTAAATTAACGATCTTCGGATCGATGTTGAGTTGCCTCAGCCAACCGTACGATTGTCTTCTGTATTTTTCATTTGTTTCCGCGTCGACTCCTATCAGACAGTGGACATCTAGACACAATGCAATTTGAACACGTGACCAGGTGGTGGCAATGTAGAGCTTCCAACACCAGGTGCCTTTCCTCCAATCCACCCGTAAAAAAAAATGAAAAAAGGAAGACAACTTTCCAACCCCAGTAGATGGAATATTTAAATGGCTCCTCCAGGGTACTATGCACCTTTTCACGATAACCCCCCCCCTCCACAAGTACATTTATATCTAATTTGAATGGCGCAATTACGTTCAACGGTAATGATGCTGGAGTCCAGATGACAGAGGGTGTGGGGTTGGAGGCAGCCAGGCAGCCCTGGTGGTGGACGTCCTGGCATGGTGGGCCCTGTGACATAATGAAGCGGAGATGGCCGTTGGTGTGGAAAGGTTACACAGAGTTTAGATGCCTGTGCTGGGAGAAATGGCATGGAACTCTCTCTCTCTCTCTTTCTCTGAATGTGTGCTCAGCCGCATGACTGGACCCCTCTCTCTCTCTCTCTCTCTCTCTCTCTCTCTCTCTCTCTCTCTGTTTCCCGCCCTCCTCTCTCTCTCGCTCTCTCTCTCTCTCTCTCTAAATCTGTATTTCTTTTTCTCTCTCACTCACACACATACACATATGCAGTCATAGCATCCCAACCGCAGACAGAGAACTGCAGGCTCCGTTTTCCAAGTTGCCAGTCCCTCCACTCCCCCCCAGCCCCTAACCAAGTCCATGCTGACATGTCATGTATAGACTAACACTGGTTGGGAAGGTCTCGAGGAGAACACAGTGTAAACCAGAAGCATGTGTTCCTGACTTTGTGTCATGGTGTGTCAGGCTTTCTGAGTGTGTGTGTGTGTGTGTGTGTGTGTGTGCGTGCGTGCGTGTATGCGTGCATGCGTGTGTTCATAGTGTGTTAGGATGTATTAGGGTTTGTGCGTGCGTGTATGTCAGGTTGTGATAGAATTTGCTTGTATGTGTATGTGTGCATGGGCTTTGGGTTGTGCAAGACCTTTTGCGTGTGTGTTTGCTAGATTGTGTTGTTGGTGTTTGTGTTTCGTAGTGTGTTAGGCTTGGTGGGTGTAGGTGTGTGTATACATGGTGGTACATTAGGCTTTGTGAATGTGTGTATGTAATAGCTGTGTGCATCTGGGAGTATTAGACATGGTGCGTGTGGGTGTGTGTGATTACATACAGTATGTTATCTATTACTAACAGTCAGTTGGTAAACGTAATGCATGTCTTATTTGTTTTATGTTCACGTGTGTGCGTGTGTGTGTGCGTGTATGACCAGTCAAGTAAGTAGGACAGTGTGTTACACAACTAACCCCTTCCTGACATTACTGGCTCTGGTAGGCAGACAGGAGCTGGGCCTCTCTTTCTCTCTCTTTCTCTCTCTCTCTCTTCTCTTCTCTTCTCTTCCTCTCTCTCTTCATACCCCTATCTCTC
The DNA here is from genome assembly GCA_017639675.1 of Aplochiton taeniatus. Classification (NCBI taxonomy): domain Eukaryota; kingdom Metazoa; phylum Chordata; class Actinopteri; order Galaxiiformes; family Galaxiidae; genus Aplochiton; species Aplochiton taeniatus. Next base: position 14,721,272 of record CM030185.1, on the reverse strand, counting down.
TCCTCTCCTCTCCTCTCTCTCTCTCTCTCTTCATACCCCTAGCTCTCTTCTCTTCTCTTCCTACCCTCTCTCTCTCTCTCTCTTCTCTTCTCTCTCTCGGTTATCTAGGTCACACCCTCAGAGGAGCTGTGCTCGGCGCCCGAGCTCCAGCAGCAACAGCAACAGCTGCACGCACCTCACTCTGCTGTCTGTCTGGATCTGCCAGCACACACTGACAGAACCAGCCCAGCAGCAGCCGGGGGGGGGAGGAGGAGGAGGAGGAGGAGGAGGAGGAGGAAGAGGAGGAGAGGGAGGGGGAGGAGGAGGAGGAGGGAGGGGCAGGCAGACAGGGGGAAACTAGAGGAGAGCGTGGACTGGTGAGAAAGGGGTGGGATGTAAAAGATGTGGAGATAGGGCTGAGGCTGGAACGGAACGCCGGGTGGAGTTTCATAGAGGACTGAACAGCTTATACCGTGTACATGCATACCCGGTGGATCATATTAAAAGGGGCTTCTTTCTTTAATCAGATAATTGCAATGAAACAACAAGCCAAACAAAAGTAGGCTGTTGTACGGAAACAGGACAGAGGACATTGAAGCAGGGATTCAAACCCGTAGTTGGCAGTCCACATGCTCCATAGAAGGCCTTGGACCACACCGTTAACACACACAGCCCAGCAAACCCATGTAGGCTCTGTTCAGATCGAGGCAGCGCCGGCTGGGAATGATGTATTCTCCAGTACGGCGGTCCAGCTAGGCCCCACTACTCGACCACCTCATTCCCACAGGCCAAGGTCTACAGTATGGGGAGCGGCATATTCTGGGCGTACAGCGGCTTGTCCAAGACTCGCTCCATAGACCAACAAAGAAGACACCATCGACCGAGCTGGTAAACAAGAGAAACCCGGAGCCTTTCCACAATGGCGGAGTGGACCAATCTAGCCTGCAGAAGGTGACAGGACAGAAAGGAGGAGACTGGGGGGAGGAGGGGGAGAAGGGATAGGGGAGAGAGGGAGGGCTGAGCCAACCAAAACCCTCTGCCCAGCATTTATTGGAAAGCGGTGGGGAGGGGGAGAGGGAGGGGGGGGCTGTGGGAGTGAGGCTCTCAGGACTGAGATTAGTTATTGATCCACCCCCTCCTTCCTCTGTCTTCCTCCTGCTTCTCCTCCTCTTCCTCAAGGCCCAGATGGGTCCACCCCCTCCCCCTCCCAGCCTCTCTCTTATACACTCTCCTCCCCTATCTCCTATGACAGACTCCTTTTCCTCTCTGCCACTTGCAAACAGTTAATGACTTGTCCCCCCCCCTCCCCATTTCTGCTATCAAGAACAACTATTAGTTTTATTGCTATGTCACATCTGCTTATTTCCATTGACTGAACACAGTTATTTCTTTTCATTTTTGACCTGGTTGTTTTCTGAGCAGGTTCGAGTGGACCAGAACCTTCCCCTTGCCTTCTCCATCCCGTTCCTATCCACGTTTCCTGTCTTTCTGTCCTCCTTACTCCACCAGTCCATGTTCTCCTCCGTCTCCTTGAACCGTTCCTCCCAGCCCAGCCCCAGAACAGAGGGGGCTGCCGGGAGTCTTTGTAATGTAGGTCACCATAAGGAGACGGCGGTCTGCTTTCAAGGGCAGCCCGTCACACGACGGGCCCAGACGGATTGTCATGAGGCTGACAGTGGGGCACCTCTAAGGTCGATGTGGAACCCCGAGCACACGGTGCCTCTCACGCATCACTCATTGTCAGTGTCTCTCTCTCTCTCTCTCTCTCTCTCTCTCTCTCTCTCTCTCTCTCCCTCCCCCCCCCCCCCCTCTATCTCTGTCAAATGTGCGTATATTTCTGCCTCTCTGGCACCCACACACACACATGGAGGTTCTCGCTCGTACACACATGCACAGACGCTTTCTCTCTCTCACTCTCTCCCAGGCACACACACACACACACACACACACACATATATTGTGTATGTGTGTGTGTGTGTGTGTGCGCACCTCACACCAGACAAAGTCTAGACGAGAGATAATTGCAGACATCAGTGAGGGTTCAGCCGCTGCCCAGCGTCCCACAGGGGAGTTGGAGGGGAGCACGCTCAGAAGGGCCGCGGTGGTCAAGGCAGGAGGAGAGAGATGGAGAGTCAGGCACAAAAAGGACAAAGAACATCCTGTGACCGGTGGACAGGAATGGGTTAACCCAATACGACTCTCTGGATGCTGGGAAAGGGGATGATGTGTTTGTACGCGTGTGTGTATGCGCGTGTGTGTGTGTGTGTGTGTGTTTCCTGTGTGTTATGCGTTTCTGAGTACGTGGTGTTTCCTAGTGTGGCCTCCAATGTGTTTGTGTGTGAGTGTTTTGTGTGTGTGTGTGTTTCCTCATTTCTGTTTGTGTGTGAGTGTATTTTGTGTGCGTGTTTCTGTATTTTCTTATGTGTTTGTGTGTGAGTGTTTTGTGTGTGTGTGTGTTTCCTCATTTCTGTTTGTGTGTGAGTGTATTTTGTGTGCGTGTTTCTGTATTTTCTTATGTGTTTGTGAGTTTGCATTTCTTACGTGTGTGTGGGGGGGGGGGGGAGGGGAGAGGGGGGGGGGGATCTGTGAACAGCCGCATAAGAGCAGACAGCGCTGAGCTTCCATGACCGCAAATGTGGTGACCTCACCAGGGAAGCATTCCCATTCAGTAGGGGGGGTCGTTCACAGAGAACGTACAAGCACAGGCCTTTAAAGCTACATGATGAAACTGGCAGAAATTCTACCCCCCCTCATGTGTTCCCAAATCATGGAGTGTTTGTTTCATATTATGGAATGTAGCGATTTCGGAGAAATAGTGACTCTATCGGCAGATTTCCCTTCGTGCGGTATTTTTTACCAACGTTTTGCTGTAGAAGCTATAGTGGCAGGTCAACTTAATATTCGACTGCTTTAAAAAAAATATATATATATAGTTAATCGTTTACGATCGTTAAACTCACCAATTATTTCTGTGGTTCTCCCCGTCTTTGTAAACACCCAGAAGAGAAGGACCGGATGAGAGGCTGGGGTGACTGACTGTGGTGTGAGAGACTCTATCTTCACTTGGTTGTGGGGTTCACCCAGAGTTTCATGAGACTGACACCCAGTGGGGACGGACAGACAGACAGACAGACAGACAGACAGACAGACAGACAGACAGACAGACAGACAGACAGACAGACAGACAGACAGACAGACAGACAGACAGACAGACAGACAGACAGACAGACAGGCAGACAGGAAAGCAGACAGGCTGTCAGGCACCCAGACAGGTGGGCAGACAGGTAGATGGGCAGGCAGATAAATTCAGCATAGCCAGGAACTGCACGACTGCAGCACCCCTAGTACTGTCATCGGTTCTAGGAGAAGTGCTGCAGTTTTGGCCTCTTCACATCTACAACCACAGTTGAGCATGCATACAAAAAAATACAAAAAAACCTAAGCCATGTCTGCTCATGATTTGCTACATTTCTGACCTTTTCTGTCTGATACTTATGTGCTTTATTTTGTATGTTACCCTCTGTCATTTTGGGGAATATTGCATTCCAAAAAAATGTAGGCCTTTCTGTCACAGCTATTGTGGTGTTAGAACTGGAGCTAGTGTTGTTGCAACTGACTAACTAACTTCTATCAAGTCTATATTTGAGAAATCTTAGTTGTTCCATGAAGCGGCTTGATATGGAAGTGTTACTCGATACAAAAGTTGAACGATTAATAAGGTTATTCCTGTTTTGAAAGCACATACCGTAATCTGCCTTTTTCATAACAGAAAAATCCTTCTTGTCAAATTCCAGACAACTGGCGCCTGGGCTCTCCTCCCTGAAGGAGGAGGAAGCCGAATGTTCTGAAGACACACCCTTGGTATTGTAGGGGGTTGGAAGTGAAAGGTAAAACAGAATGGGCTGACTTTATGGAGTTTAAAACATAATACCTACCGCCAGAACGGCAGCATTGAAAACCTTTCACAGAAATTAAACAATCATTCTATTTTTCCCACCATTTTTACTAATTACAGTACATTTTTTTACTTTAATATTATATTTGTCTCTACATTTCCATATAATATCCTTAACCATTAAAGACGTAAATGTGCAAGCACACACTGCCTATATAACTGAGAGAGAGCTGAGCTCTTTTCCACCGCTGGGCTCCTGATCCTCCTCTTTGTTGTGGTCTATGCATGCCTGCTCTAGTCACATGACTGCGTTTCTATGGCAACTCGGGTTTGAGTAATCATTCGCGTTACGACCTTTATTCCCTTGAGGAAAGGGGAGGGGGAGGTTGCAGACGAAGCCCAGAGAAGGAGAGAGAAAACGCGGAGAGAAGAGAAGCTCTGTGGAAAGAAAGTAGTGGGGGAAGTGAAGAAATGGGATGAAAAAGAGAAAAGCTAAAACAAAACAAAAAAAATTAAGAAAAAGATAAACCTTATGACTTTATCTTTATCTTGAAAATGAACTCAGTTAATAGACTTAATATAATATACACATTTTGTAGACGCTAACAATATTATAATCACACCAAGTGTGTGTGTAGCCTTAAATGCTAAAACGCAATTGGTTCAAGCAAACTAGCCACTGAAACAGATCATCTCCCAAGGTTTCATCGATACCAATGCTTTTAGAGTTCTGCTTGAATGGCCAAAGCACATCTTGTGGAAGTGAACATAATTGGGTGGACCGGAGAAAGTGACAGAGAAGCGGTTGCCCATGTATGTTTCATAAGCCTCTCTCTCTCTCTCTCTCTCTCATCCCCCTTCTCTCTCACTCTCCTCCACATCGACCCTATATTATTCTCTCCTTCCCACAGTGAAAGCTGTGCCGTGTGTGGTAGCGATAATGCTAGTGGTGCCACATATGCAAGTCTCAGCAGAAACGTGTTTTTTTTTTTCTCTCTCTTGATTTTACCCCTTGCTCCCCCCCCCCCTCTCTCTCTCTCTCTCTCTCTCTCTCTCTCTCTCTCTCTTTCCTTTTCGCTCAAACGACCACGTTGCTATGGCTACGGCGCTTACCCGCCGACGCGTGTTCTTCTCGGCATCCACGTTGGACGACTCAACCCTATGGCTGGGTTGAGTGAGTCACGTTGTTTGTACACTTCGACCAAACATCTCTTCCACCTTCCCAATGGCAGCCATGCCTGTCATTTTCCAAGTTGTGTCCCCTATACATCGAAGAACTGTTTTAGGTTCATCTGGCTTTGGTAGCTGATGTCTTCTAACACTGGGGAGGGTGTTTGTCGTGGGTGGTGGTCACAGACCTATATACACCCATGTCTAGGGTGGTGGCGATGTTGGGTGAGCTTCAACCAGCAGTGACAGCCCAGAAGAGGTGGTGATGGACACCATGGGGGTGGTGTGATGCTGGAGATGCTGGCTGCCTCTAGGTGCCTTGGACTGGGGATGAATATGAATGAGAGAACCCCCCCCCCCTCTCTCTCTCTCTCTCTCTCTCTCTCTCCAGAGGCTGCCTGGGAGGGAACGTCAGAGTGAGAGAGAGAGAGGTTTACGTGGACTACGTGCTGGAAGGCACCACCACCACCACCATCAGTGAGACCCCCAGCCGCTTCTCCTGACAGCAGCTAGGGCTAGCCATCACTTTAATTAACGCTGTGGCTGTGCAATGCCAAACGGGAGAGGAGGAAAGAGGAAAGAGAGCAGGAAGAAGAGAGAGAGAGAGAGGGGGGGGGGTTGCTATGACTCACAGAGGTGGTATGGTTTATTCATAAGGTAGCTTGGGATGGAGAGAAATAGAGAGCAAATGTGTTAGAGAGAGAGAGAGAGAGAGAGAGAGAGAGAGAGAGAGAGAGAGAGAGAGAGAGAGAGAGAGAGAGAGAGAGAGAGAGAGAGAGAGAGAGAGAGAGAGAGAGAGAGAGAGAGAGAGAGAGAGAGAGAGAGAGAGAGAGAGAGAGAGAGAGAGAGAGAGAGAGAGAGAGAGAGAGAGAGAGAGAGAGAGAGAGAGAGAGAGAGAGAGAGAGAGAGAGAGAGAGAGAGGTGCGTTTATGGGCAGTCGTCTCTATCTATAAGAGAGTGAAAGAGAACGTGTGTGTCTGTTATGATAAACATGCGCTCCGACAGCCCTATATGAGGCCATACGATATTGTAATATGGGTTCCCATTTTTTTTTTTAGTTCCTTTACACCGCTTTGATAATGTAGATTTTTTAATTTTTTTTTGCTGTGGTGTTAAAATAGACCCAGCATGGATTTTGATCACCCAAATGGCTGTCTGGGAGAGAAATGGAAACGGAAGTGAATGGCTCGGGAAATCCCGATGCATTAGCCCCCTTCTGTCGACTAAGCAACATTCATCCAGCCCTGGATCCGAGGCTACCAAGACCTTATTGACCGGCGGGCTGCTTGTAGGCCCCGCACGGTGTGCGCCGGGTGGGTGGGTGTGTGGAGGAAGGGAGGGAGGGAGGGAGGGAGGGAGGGAGGGTTTAAGGTTGAAGGTTTAGGTGGATAGAGGGGTGGAAGGACAGACTGATGAGATGGGTTAAGGGTTCTTCTTGGCTCGGTGACCTGACCTTGTCGGTCCATCTCTGGCTAATGGCGGCGATGCTCGATACACGCACACATCCGCCGACATACGCACACACACACACACACACACACATATCCACCGACTGAATCATAAGCACACACACACACACACTCATACACACCAACCGACACACACGCACACACACGCACACACACATAGCCTTTCTATTCTCTTCCCCGGGGGCTGAATCGGATCAATAAACTGGGTTTTCCCCCCACCAATCAACTGAAGACAGCCAAGACAACCCCAGCACATCCCTGCACACAGAATACCATGTTTACCAGTACTCTTCTGGACACAATCATTTTGTTTTTGTTTTTAGAATAACGTTTTAGTATTTTTTTTTTTTTTTTTATCAGTTGCATACATATCTGTAAAGTTGTATAGTTTGTATTTGACACGTCAGAGGTGGTGTTGGCAAACCAAAAGGTTTTGTAGCTTGTAGCTTCCGTGGAGCAAAAAAAATTAAAAACATCTTTCCACCTGCGTCACACCGTCAGGCTCCCTACTGTAGAACTGTGAATATACAGTTATATTCCTCCACCATGTTTATCTAGCATCAAACGTGTTTGTGGTGGCTCTGGTCTTTGCCTATTCAGCTCTGTTTATCTTATGCATTTTGAATCTGCTGTCTCTCACTAACCAAGACCATTTCTCTGGTCCCCCAGTGCTATCGTGTTCTGTTTCATTCTAGAATATGACCATGATCACACAACCCTTAGTTTGTTTTTATTGTGGTCAGAATAGGCCTGCTAGCTTATCAGCCTTCGTAACAGAGAGCTCTCTCACAATGGCTCTCTGAAATATTTACTGCCAATTAGTTCTTGCATAAAAAAAATAGGCATAGAGAGATTCATTTTGTTGATTTCAAAGGGGATTCGAGTCAGCGAGAGGCTGCAGCATTTCATGTGCATGCTTCATGCTGCCATGACTGTACACAGACCACACACTCACGCGCACACACACACATTCACACACGCAAACACACATGACTTCCATGTGACCCGTTTCATGTGACCCGCCTCCTCTTGTTGTCGGCGACTCACCGTGACTTCCGCGTTAGCGGGGGGGCCCTCTCCCTGGGCTCGGTTGCCTGCCGCCGCACTGCAGAGCCTGGCCGCTCACGCCAGTCACGCTCCCTCTCCGGTGGAACAGGCGAGGGCCCAGGGCTTCGCCTCATAAATACAAACCCAATCTGCGGCTCCTGACTGCGGGCTCGAGATGCCAGACAATCTAGCCATGGAGCTGGGCTTATTTGCATACATATTAAAGTGACGCCTCGGAAAAATGGCAGGCAGAGAGAATGAGAGAGAGAGAGAGAGAGAGAGAGAGAGAGAGGGGAAGGGAGGGGAGGGGAGAGAGGGTATATGCAAACAAGGGCCTTTCATCTCATATGCAAGTCCCGGCATCACGCTGGCGTAAATCTGCATCTGTGCCCGGGCGAAAGGAGCGAATACCCCCCCCCCCACCCCCATTTTTGACAGTGAATGGGGGCTGTCTGTCAGAGGACGCAAGGGGGCACAGTGTTACGCCCCTACCATCTCTGCTTTTGTAAAAGTCTGTCTATGGTGTCAATAATTAACTGTACAAAGCCCTCGGAACAGGACGCAACACACTCAGCTAGATTTCCCCCAATGATTGACATAAGGTCCCATCAAACAAACCTAGCCGTGAAGATTGGTACACAGCGGACTGTAAGCAAGTCAGAAAGACAGAGAAGAAAAGACATTTCAACCACTCAAATTGCATGGTATATGGCTGTGCACATCTATAACATGTTTGTGAGTGCCCCTCACGTCACTCAACCCTATAAGCCTACGTTCATTTTTTTTACGGAGACTTTGTGGTAAAAAGAAGAGGAAAAAAAGTATAACCATTAACATTTGTGTTGTATTTGTGTTTGGGTGAAAATGCACTCAGCTTTTGCTGGTCCCTGTGAAGGGAGAGAGAGAATGTAAATGAACCGATCGCCGTCTTGACGACGTGGAGCGTTGCCACGAGCTCTGGGGTTTCCCCAACTTTCCTCTGACAGGAACTCGTCGGTAGACACCCTTGAACTCCCTCTTCCTGTTTTCCAGGCCGAGCGTGTCACACAGAGCCTGCGTGTTCTGTCTCAACAGGTAACCTACGTGCAGGAAATGGAAACTGAGTGTGTGTGTCTGTGTGTGTGTGTGTGTGTGTGTGTGTGTGTGTTTGTGTAACAGAAAGACATAGAAATAGAAAGAAAGTTGTGTGTGTGTGTGTATGTGTGTGTGTGTGTGTAAGAGAAAGACATACAAAGGGAGCGAGAGAAAGAAAATCTGTTCGTGTGTACGTGCGTGTGTAAGTGTCTGTGTGTGCGTGCGCTTGTGAGGAGGCCATAGAAAAAGAATAGCTTGAGGATAACATAAAGGCAAAAAAAGTGTCATGCGATCTGAAACGCTAGGTTGATTTACTTGGCTTGAGAGAAATCTGTTGCATGTGGTCTGGAAGGGAGAATGTTTTCCCTCTTTGCTCTCCCTGTGTTCCGACACAACACATGGAAACATTTTCAGAGAGGCCATAGCTCAGGAAAAAGAAAAAAAAGAAAGAGAAAAAAAGAACCTCTCCAGACTTTTTACTAATTTGTGCTTGTCCATGTTTTATATTTGAATGTATTATATTACACACATCTGCTGGACAAATGTTTAAAAAGCACCGTTTTTTCGTACGCTTATGTTCGTACGCTATTTTTATCTAGTCTGAGAGGAACAGCAGACGAATAAAACCTTAATCCTAATAGTTTATAATAAAGAGGAAAAAATAGGCCAAGCATATTGACTTTGTGCTGTAATGTGATTGGAATTGGAGGAATATTTAACCACTACAACTAAAGAGGATACATGGATGTGCTACCTCGTTTACAACTTCCATTTCCATAGGTAGCCTAATAAATACTCTTATGCTGGCACGAGACAGCTGCATGTCAGCAGGATTGTCTGTCATAAATTAGCTTTGCAAGGTTGGTTAAATATTAATATCACCAATATTCTACCTCTTACTAAACCCCTCGCCCTCCCCTTTCCTCCCCCCTTTCTCCACCCCACGCCTGTCCCCCTCCCCCACTGTCTCTCCATCGAATTCTCTTGGTTCTCCCACCCTAACGATAACCTTGCTTATGCATATTGTATATGTAAATAAAACACTTGCCGCCTCTGAAGAGGTAATTGTATGCAATATGCAAGATCTTCCACAGAGCCGTCCACACCCTTTCAAAGCTATTTGCTGTCCTTTCTGGACATTTATAGCAGGCACAGGACATTCTTTACCTTCTCAAAGATTTCAACCTCCACACCTAAAAACAAAACAAAAAACATCTAAGTTGAGTATGAAGTTTTTTTTATTTTTTTTTACAAATTGGTTCACTATGGATCTCTTATGGTTTAGCTACTGTTAGCTTGTTTATGGCCGTGGGTTTGATAGGGGCTAATGAGAACAGACAAGGGCCTCTTTAATATAGAGTTCAATGTATTATGATACACAGAAGGCAACTTTGAGGGTTCGAAGGTACTGTATATTTTCATGCGGATAGTTATTTCCTGCTATTTCTCAGGCATGATGCAATGACGGAAAATATTGAATGACATTGTTTCCTGTAATTAATAAAGGGAGTTTCAAAAGGCCCAAGTCACAATAGCATCATTATCAAATTTAATGTACGATTTGTGGTTTATTTATTTTGACACACCTTACATTTTTGGGTCAATGGTTCTTTTCAAACTTTAAGTTTAATAATGGTTAAATGCCCTGTCAGTCTGAGCTATTAGTTTGAAAGGCCATGTGGTATTCCACTATCATGCAAATATACAGTGTGTGTATATATATATATATAAATATTCTTTGCAAGGGATCAATTCACTTTTCCCTGTGTAAAATGTAATTGCCATAGAAGAACCGACGAGCCCTGACTAGCCTGGGTATAGGCCCTGCTGTGGAAAAGGGGCTAATGACAGCTGGGAGTTTGCAGGAGTTGGGAGTAGGGAGGTGCAACTGCTGTGCCTGACTTCATCGTCGGAACGTGTTGCATTCCTTCAACCGCAGACTCCAAACATGACACCCTAACATCACGGTAAGCCTACAATAAAAGAAACGACAGATATGTCCATTCATAAACAGCCATGCCTAAAGCACAATATGAAGGAATGTGGAGAAAAAAAAGAAAACACTTTTTTTAAATATAAGATACTTGAATTAAGGTGTAAACAGATGGGAGGTAAAATTTGGACAAGTACTTTTAACTGAAATACCTCCATTGTTATCAACAGACCTTGATAAGCATAACATTGGCTGCAGCATAACATCTTTCTTTCTATTGTCCTATTTAATGTGATGTCAACCATCTTTGTGCGTGTGTGTGTGTATGTGTGTGTGTGTGTGTGTGTGCGCGCGCGTGCGTGCATGTATGTATGAGTGGTGTGTGTATGTGGTGTGTGTCACAGATGTTTGTTACAGGATGACACACCATCTCAACAAGGAGCTTATACCTCCCAGATCTAAGGGGCTTAATAACAGTGTTTCCGAGTCAGACAGTGCATGGGCTCTCTGCAGGCTATGACATCAAATCTCAGTTGCAAATCATGCCCATTTTAATCTGATTCCTAATCTCTTCGCTACCTATTTCCCAGTTCTTCTTTTCTTTTTGTCTATTTGTGCCTGTGTGCCTGTGTTTTTTTGTTCATTATATAACTTTCTGGACAAACATTCATTGTCATTTCATTTTCCTTGAGTAGTCTACCTAACTATAATATAATTTCATATATTGCCACCACCTCCCTCACCATAAATAAGCACCAGATTCACGTCACATCTTTGGTGAAATGCCTGCCCACAGCATCCTTCCTCCTACTTTTCTACCCAGTCTGAGATATTTGAGCGGAACAAGGCAACCGCCTGGCTCTCATTGGTGGAGATATATATAGGCGTGGCTAGCAAAGATGAGGGGCCAAATGCAGTCCATACCGAGAAAGCATGGAGCGCTATGTTCAGCAGATCCTCCCTACGTCGCCAATTCTTAACTAAATCTTGTTATTTCTGTAAGATAGAAACAGTTTCTTGAGTAGAGTTGGCTAATCGAAGGAAAAAAAGTAGCGTGTTTGAAGATGGATTGTGCCGTTGACGCGCAAACGTTGATCTCCATTTCGTTGAGGAAAATCCAGAGCTCCAGGACGCAGAGAGGGGGTATCAAGCTCCACAAGAACTTGCTAGTTACATACGTTCTTAAAAACGCCAGCCAGTTGTACATGAGCACGGAGTTTACGCAAATATACAGGACGCAGGAGTTTGGGGAAATAAAATCTATCGATGACGTTAACGAACCTAATGAACTGACAGAAGGCTTTGGAGAATTGGCGGATGAATTGTGCTGCAACTTTACCGCGGTGGAGTCGGATTCGAACACTTGGAGACTCGGCGCGCACCTGCCCAATGGACAGTCTCCGGAGGTGCAGCACCAAGACGCACCTGATGTCAGCGCTGTAGAAACAATGAATGACTCTAATCTTATGTATTCAGAAGTGTGTTGGAGTTGCTGGACAGATCACACCACCGGGGATTTCCCTGTTCTAAACGCACAACACAACCAAAAGACAGTTCTGGACTTAGACACTCATGTAGTTACAACGGTCACGAATGGATACGTCCATTCAGACTGTTGTGCGCCACTGAAACACTTAGACTCTTACCCATATAGCCAAAGTAAAAAACGAAAAATTGACGTCTGGAGTTACGGAAGTTATCCTGAGAATGACTCTGACTTTTATTCGCAGTTTGATTGTGTATCATACAAAAGGATCAGGGGAACTGCAAACGAGGAGGACAACTCACAATGTAATACTCAACAGTTGGACACAACAACAAACATTTCTAATATAATCTCAGTACTGGGCTCGGGATTGAACGATATTATGAGTTGGCAGTCGGATATGGAGCAAATATTCAACGCACAAACGAATAGCTTAAAACAGACACTCACAGGCACTGCTTGGACTAGAACAATTGAAGCCTTTTGATTATTATTATTTTTTTATATTTCACATCAGGTTCAATAAAACATGACGATATCTGCAACCTTCTTTTCTACTCTTTTCAGTTATTTCCATTTCCATGTTCCCAATGTTTGGTAATAGCCTGATAATAGTGTAGTACTAGCATAGACTATTAATATTTCACATGAGTACATTATATATATATATATATATATATGTGTGTGTGTGTGTGTGTGTGTGTGTGTGTGTGTGTGTATATATATATATATATATATATATATATATATATATATATATATATATATGTATATTAGTTTTAGTTTTGAAGGGATTTAGTGAGGCCTACTTTTATGACTTTTGAAAAGGTATTAATCTAAGTATTGGCAGCTGGATATTGAACCACATAATAACATTACATTTTTATATACATGTATTATAAATTCTTAATAAAGACATTGTGTACGTACCACTGCAGTCCTAATGATGGCCAGGAAACACTTCGTAGTTTTATGTTTTGTAGAATTGATCACTTGTTGCTGAATTGGTCCTTAGGTCATGTTTTGACATTGACAGTATATTTGGGTTTTTAAAAATCAAGAATAGCATAGCTGCCACTTTGACGCCGTTTTAAATTAAAGATGCCAGCGCCATCAAGAGGCTAAAAAAAAGCATTGTAGAACTAAACATTTCCAAATAGGCCTTTAGCCTAACATATGAAGAGAATTTTTCTTGGACAATGATCAAATTATACATGTATTTATTCCGCTCAGTGAACAATCTTATTTTAACCATGAACTGATGCAAACCAGATGTACAAATGTATCAATGGTTCAGTTTTCAGATTTATTCCGAAGGGGGGCGGGGTAATCTGAAACCCCACATATCTAAACTTCAAGTGGTCGTCCTTGAGACATGAAATGACAGCTCGAAACGTCCAGCACCTTTACTCTCAGGGAAAACAAAGGCCCAAGGGCAATAATTTGGCATCATGCTGGGTCTACTTATGAGAACTGTGGTGAGTTCAAGGTTTTTCTGAAGCTGTTCGTTATTCTGCATTTAATTCGCTGCAATGTGTTCACTGTTAGAGATATCAAGGGGGTGGGGCCTTGCTATACTATAGCGAATATGAACTGTAGCGAATATCATCATGGCTGCCTGGCTCGATGCAAAATATTTAGATGGAGTACGCTAGTGTCTTTTGTCGTGTGAATTCAAGTCTATAATCTTGTAAGATTTTGTCAACAGTCATTACGGAAAACAATATTACAATGACATAATGGTTCGTAAAATGACACTTTCAAAGTTGACACTTCAATGACATCTCATGGCTGTAGTTTTGAGTTGTACGTGGTATGCACATGATATGACAACAAACACATAATCCAGCATATGGTTTATAAAAACTCCGTCATTGAAAGGTGCGTATTGAGTGTTGGCCTATTTATATTCTAACCTTAAAAGAAATCTGACAAGCTCAGTCCTGAAAACAACGTAACTCGACTGGGTTGTTTTGGCGTCAAGTTACTGACAGACCCAGATAGATCCCCGAGGTTGAATACCAGGTAGCGTGGCCATTGTGTTTAATCTGAATAATTAATTGAACCAAACGGCAAATATAAATAATTCATTTATTATGGCGGTGTCCATTGCCATGCGGGTTTACATTGTGAAGTGTTGACATTTTAAGCATGTCGCAGCCTACTTGACAGGTAGCCAATACATATCACTGATGTCTCCAAACTAGCTGTGGCAGTTTTATGTAACAGTTGGATTATCACTACGCTTTATTGAGCAATATTCGAACAACAAATGACGTGGTGATTACATGACTATAAAAGCATAATTTAACGATGTCTCTGCACATTTCAGGTGAGATACATATGATACATTATGATAAATTACTATATTTTGTGCATGCAACATAGTGCGTTTTTGTATCAGTGTAAATACATTCATGCATACATCAGTGCATCCTTACTGTACATACAAACAGCCTACTACTACAGACACACACACGCGCACACATACGTGAGCACATACAGTGCCATAGAGACACAACTTTTATAGGGACAACTTTTATAGGTCAACTTAAAACTCCTTCCCAGCTGAGGCCGGGTGGTGCCGTCAAGCCGACCCGCCTGTTGGCGCCGGCCGCGTCCATGACCCGCGTCCAGAGGCGCCGGATGGCCCACCACCAGGACAACCTGCCCCAGCTGCCCGTGCCGCCCTTGAAGCAGACGTTGCAGCGCTACCTGACCATGCTGGAGCCCATCGTTAGCCAGGAGGAGCTGGATCACACTAGGGTGCTGGTGGAGGAGTTCCTCAACGGAGGGGTCGGGGACAGGCTGCAGAAGGAGCTGGAGAGAAGGGCCACCAAGAAGGAGAACTGGGTACGTTTTGACAAGCTATCCCCTGGGAGTATCGTGAATTGCAGCTGATGTTTAGGGCTACACAAGGCAGATAGTGTTTACATTATGGAAGGAGCAAATGCATCACACAAAATAGGTGTACATACATATCTTTACATATGTGATATCTTTACATTGGTCTTATATCAAATACCTCTTGATGCCATATATCCTGTATTTATACATATATATATATATATATATATATATATATATATATATATATATATATATATATATATATATATATATATTTATATATATATATATATTTCTATATTTATGCTACTCTTCTAACCCAAGCGTACTCAAAGCGTACTGAACTGCACACTACTGGGTTGTTGTGTAAACATTCACGGTTGTTCCTGCAGAGTGAAAGCAGAACAGAAATGTCCTTCACCCTCAGCCAGCTAGTTGGCAGAGTAGACGTAGAAGACATAGAAAGGACACAGAGGCTGGTTCCATGGTGATGTGGGCCAAGACGGCATTCCGGTTACTAGGAAGCCAGTTTTCAAGGGCCAGACCATACAACTTCATAAACTTTATTGGTATTCATTTGTGTTGAGGCAGAAAAGACAATACATATTGTCAATAGCCAGACTTGTGCAGTGAGTTTGGAGATTTTCTCCTTCTAGGGGCTCAAATGGTTTAATGGTGACATAATGCTAGACCCATTTTTTTAGCGTTGAAGCTAGTTGTTTTTTGGGAAAGGCAAGCCTGTGCAACACCACCACCTTTCATAACAACTGCATTCCCAACCGGTTGCATGTGTGCTCCTTTTGACTGTTAGCCAGACAGTTTGTAGGTCTGCAGCATAAATGAAAAACAGGAAAAAAAAAAAAGGACCAAATGCGTTTACCCAAATGAAAGACTCCTACTCTGTGTGCTTCCCTTGGGTCCGCTCTCACCTGCCTGGCTGGCTCTGTTAAGCTGTCTGAGTGGTGGATGCAGGCGGCCTACCTGGACTGTCGCATGCCTGTTCCCGTGTACACCAGCCCCGGGGTGGTGCTGCCTCGCATGCACTTCACGGATCGACAAGGACAGATGAGGTGAGAGACCAAGGTCCTGTAGGTTCGGGCGCGAAAAAAAAAATCTCATTTGAGAAACTCTCCCAACTGATTCACTGAAATGGATTGTGCCTGTGCTAAAGTCTGCTGTAGGCGTGGACTCTTCCATTGAATGAAACCGGGCCATGCGCAGAGTGGTAACCAGTATTCAAAAGCACAACGGGGCCTAATCTGTCACAACAAAACCATTCTTTAGCTATTGCTAAATGTTTGTTCCGTAAATAATGGCGTGTAACCAAAACAGCCGTGTCACTTCAGGCCAGTAGGGTTCAATGCTCGTCAGTGTAAACATGAAACCATCTATGTCCTGCCCCTGCCCTTCTTCGAATGACCTCCACTCTGCTTTCAAGCGTGGTTAAAAGGGTTCCATCAGTAAATGTTTGTTTGAAACAGGTAGTTTACATTTTCACAAACAGTTGGTTTGCCAAGCCCCGTCTTCAATTACCGCCGTATTAAAGTGAGATGGTGGTAATTATTGAAGTGATTTACTCAGTGTGGTCGTTCTGAAGCTCATATGAACTTCTGAGACGGTTCAAGTTTCAAGGCGACCTTTGAGCAGACTTCCCTTTGGGCTATTTTTAGTCCCTAACATTACTCAGCGTTTTATTCTTGGCGGGTGGGGGATCATTTTGACCCGTGGGATATGCACACAACATAGCTTTGTTGAGAATACTACGGCCAATCCAGTGTTCAAAGCTAAAGACTCAAGTTCAAACGTGTCCTTCGTAGTTCTCCACTTATAGCGACTAAACTATAAACACACGAGTTCAAACGGGTCCTATTGAACAATACCTTACCAAAATGTGGTGCTGTAGTTGTTGATTCCAAAAATAAATTGCTGGATCTAACCTATGTACCAAACATAAACAATAATAATCATAGTAATACACCTTTATATCTGTATATCACTTTTCTTAAGCGAGTTACAAAGTGTAAAAACAGCTTATTTGTCAGAGTAGGGTTGTGAAAACCAAGACATGATCGATGTAGCTAGTGGGGACTTATCAAGTAGAATGTTTACATCGACTCAACAGATTAAGAACCATGAACATCTGTGTTTCTCCGTTTTCTCTTGCTCAGGTTTGCTGCCAAGCTGATAGCTGGTGTTATAGACTTCAAAAAAATGGTTGACACGTAAGTTTCTTCAGTTATCCAAAGTCATGATTACCAGTCTTTTTCCCATCAGTCTATTTTACTCCCTTTTTCCTTTGTTAGTACATGAAGGCCATTTTCCTGTTTTTGTTTTTATATAACACACAGAGAGACGTTGCCTGTTGAGTATTTGGGCGGGAAGCCCCTTTGTATGGACCAGTACTATCAGGTCCTGTCTTGCTGTCGTATACCTGGACCAAAGAGAGACACAGTAGTAAACTATGCCATAGGAAAGACAGCCCCCACTCACATTACAGTGGTTCACAACTTCCAGGTAAAATACACTAGAGGGCACTGCAGCTTCACTACTCTCTTGTCTCTTCTTCTCCTTCTTCTTCTTCTTCTTCTTCTTCTTCTTCTACTTCTTCTTCACTGTACACTAATGACAATTTTTTATTAATCTAAGGTATCATGTTGAAATGAAATGATAAACAAAGGTACTAATTTGGATGTTTATTAGATGTGAAATTGCTATGTCAGGCCGCAGCACCAAGTAAAAGTTCTCTCTCTCTCTCTCTCTCTCTCTCTCTCTCTCTCTCTCTCTCTCTCTCACTCTCTCTCTCTCTCTCTCTCTCTCTCTCTCTCTCTCTCTCTCTCTCTCTCTCTCTCTCTCTCTCTCTCTCTACTTCCTCAGTTTTTTGTCCTGGATGTATACAACAGTGATGGTTCTCCACTGACAGTGGACCAGATCTACATGCAGCTTGAGAAGATCTGGAACTCCTCCCTTCAGACCAACAAGGAGCCCATCGGCATCCTGACCTCCCAGCACCGCAACACCTGGGGCAAAGCCTACAACAACCTCATCAAAGGTCAGTTTACACCTGAGGCAAAGCCTACAACAACCTCATCCAGGGTCAGTTTACACCTGAGGCAAAACCTACAACAACCTCATCCAGGGTCAGTTTACACCTGAGGCAAAGCCCACAACAACCTCATCCAGGGTCAGTTTACACCTGAGGCAAAGCCTACAACAACCTCATCCAGGGTCAGTTTACACCTGAGGCAAAGCTTACAACAACCTCATCCAGGGTCAGTTTACACCTGAGGCAAAGCCTACACCAACCTCATCCAGGGTCAGTTTACACCTGAGGCAAAGCCCACAACAACCTCATCCAGGGTCAGTTTACACCTGAGGCAAAGCCTACAACAACCTCATCCAGGGTCAGTTTACACCTGAGGCAAAGCTTACAACAACCTCATCCAGGGTCAGTTTACACCTGAGGCAAAGCCTACACCAACCTCATCCAGGGTCAGTTTACACCTGAGGCAAAGCCCACAACAACCTCATCCAGGGTCAGTTTACACCTGAGGCAAAGCCTACAACAACCTCATCCAGGGTCAGTTTACACCTGAGGCAAAGCCCACAACAACCTCATCCAGGGTCAGTTTACACCTGAGGCAAAGCCCACAACAACCTCATCCAGGGTCAGTTTACACCTGAGGCAAAGCCTACACCAACCTCATCCAGGGTCAGTTTACACCTGAGGCAAAGCCCACAACAACCTCATCCAGGGTCAGTTTACACCTGAGGCAAAGCCTACAACAACCTCATCCAGGGTCAGTTTACACCTGAGGCAAAGCCCACAACAACCTCATCCAGGGTCAGTTTACACCTGAGGCAAAGCCCACAACAACCTCATCCAGGGTCAGTTTACACCTGAGGCAAAGCCTACACCAACCCCATCCAGGGTCAGTTTACACCTGAGGCAAAGCCCACAACAACCTCATCCAGGGTCAGTCTACACCTGAGGCAAAGCTTACAACAACCTCATCCAGGGTCAGTTTACACCTGAGGCAAAGCCGAGTTATTTTTAGCGTAGTTCGTTTATTTTTTTCCACCCGTCGATTATTCTAATGTAGTTTTACGGGGGGAAAGACCGTTTTTGATGGCTTGTGGACGCGGGCACGTGAACCTCGCCGTTCTCTGTCTCAGACAAGACGAATAAGGAGTCCGTGCGCGCCATCCAGAACAGCATCTTCACCGTGTGTCTGGACGCCCCCATGCCCCGCGTGTCGGACCAGCTCTACCAGAGCCGCGTGGCCGCCCAGATGCTTCACGGGGGGGGGAGCCGCTGGAACAGTGGCAACCGCTGGTTCGACAAGACCCTACAGGTGAGCTCTGGGATCAGCAGCCTACCTGCGTCGTGTGGAGTTTCCGGCACTGAACAGGACCGTTTTGTGTACACGAACTGTCCAGGCGGTGTACCGTCCGTCCGTCTGCTGGGGTGCGGGTTGAATGGCAACTTGGTCTGCTGCTAAATTGCATGTTATGTAAGGAGGTGGCTTTTCTTCCCGTGCTGCTTATTGCTTTTGTCTTTCGATTTTCTTTTCTTCATACTTCTCAGTGTCACTAGTCTTAATTAGCAGCGACGGGACGCTATGGATACGCCACTGATTGCCTGTGTGTGTGTGTGTGTGTGTGTGTGTGTGTGTGTGTGTGTGTGGCCCCTCCCTCAGTTCATCGTGGGCGAGGACGGCTCGTGTGGCTTGGTGTATGAACACGCCCCCGCGGAGGGACCACCAATCGTATATCTCATTGACTTTGTGGTCAGATTCATGTAAGCCCCTGCTGCATTGGGTTTTGACCTGCTCATGAACACCAAGTAGCATTTTCAACTGTTTTAACTTCCCCACTCTGTCTTAGAGAGGGACGGTACTGGGAGTGAACCTTACCCTTTTCTTTGTCCCCTTGTGTGTGGTGTGTGTGTGTTATCTTTGTTGTCCCAACAGGAGAAAGCTGGAGGTTGTGCGGACTCCCATGATCCCCCTGCCCATGCCACTGAAACTCCGCTTTAACATCACTCCGGAGGTCAAGAGGGACATCGAGAGAGCCAAACAGAACATGAACATGTAAGTGCAGAGTGGACATCTATTTCCCTGGAGGAAGCCCGCGCGACATGTTAAACTCTGTTAACTTCTCTCTTTGGCCTAGCATTGGATTAAGGAGTCACTTTTGAAACAATTTCATGACCCTAGTATGAAAAGTCAACCTGCTTCGTCTGGTATTCCTGGGTCACATTTTCTTTGGGGCCACTACTTTTAAATTTGAATTGGTTAACTGGTAGTGGACATTTATGTTTCTCTTTCTCTCTCCTACCTCATCAGGATGGTGCATGACTTGGACGTAAATGTGCTGACGTTCTCTCACTTTGGGAGGAATGTGCCCAAACAACACAAACTGGGTCCTGATGGATTCATTCAGATGGCCCTACAGCTCGCTTACTTCAGGTCCACCAAGCCATGTCGTTTTTAAGTAGCATTTTATTCCAGGCGAACAGTCCTTTGCTATCATTTCAAGTAACGTGCAAGCTGATCAAATATATTCATGAACAACTATACAAAAATACGTGTAATCAATATTTAAGCTATTGCTAGATACATACGGCTTGTTTTGACTTGACGATTTGACTTCTTTTTTAGAATGTATCAAATGTGCGGTTCCACCCAAGAAAGTGCCTCCTTACGAATGTTCAATCTGGGTCGAACGGAGACCATCCGATCGGCAACCATGGACTCACTTCACTTTGTGCAGGCCATGGACAATCCTGCCAAAGAGGTAATTAAAACTTAAAAATCATTAAGGCTTACAGTAAAACATATTGGACACATTTAGCTTATGGTTGAAGGTTGACGTAATGGCCTGTTGTTTGACTCACAACGGCATAACTAATACATCAACCATGTTTCGGTTATTTGACAAAGATACACTTAAAGATAAAGGCTTCAAGTGTTTACTTCTGTGCCCACAGAAAACAGAGAAGGTTGCTTTGCTGCAGAAGGCTATCCATACCCACAGAGAAAACACTCACATGGTGGGTGAAACAGTAAAGATGCCAACACCCTGATTTACGAACTGCTTTTATTACCAAAATACAATGAAGGATATACATATATATATATATATATATAAAAGGAAAAAGGAAATCTTTATAATTTGGTTATACTGAAAGAACAAATACAAATGTCACGTCATCATTTCAACCCGTAAGGCCGAGCGTACTCCGTAGCTGCGCTGAGCTAGCTTGGTTTGCTAACTTCTTCCTGCGTAGCAACGCTCCCTATTCACGCCTGTGTCTCCGAGCAGGCCATCCACGGGCAGGCGATCGACCGCCACCTTCTGGGCCTGAAGCAGCAGGGAATTAAAGACCTGAGTTCCATGCCAGACTTATTCATGGACACCTCCTACGCGGTGGCCCAGCATTTCCATCTCTCCACCAGCCAGGTATATTTAGGCCGACGTTTCATTACGGTCACATAGCAACCGATCCCATGGATATAGGCAAGAGCCGGGGAGGTAGTTGCTGTCCGTCTGGCTCTCGCCTGTACTTGGGCTTCGTGTCCTTAGAATCTCTTGTGTGTTGAGGGCTATCATAATCAATACCGCATGTAACAACAAAAGTAATGGGCTAACAAATCTCAGAAAAATCCATGAGCATTAATGCTGTTTGACACGTATTTGAACAACAGCGTACTAACTCACTAACAGCCCAGGGGTGGGTGGGGGTGGGGTGGGGGGGGGGGGGGGGGGACTATACAGTATATGCCGGTGCTTATGGTGCTTATCTCGGTCTCGGTGTGTGTGTGTGTGTGTGTGTTTCCAGGCGGGCGCCAAGACGGACTGCGTGATGGTCTTCGGCCCGGCGGTGCCAGATGGCTACGGCGTGTGCTACAACCCCATGGAGGAGCACATCAACGTGGCCATCACCGCCTTCAACAGCTGCGAGGAGACCCACGCCGCCAAGTTCTCCCGCGCTGTGGAGGACGCGCTGTTGGACATGAGGGCTCTGCTGGAGGGGCCGGGGGACAACGTCAAGCAGTGACCCCTCCCATCCCTACCAGCTCTACATGGAGGGGGGGGGGGGGGGGGGATACACTAATTGAATATGTTTCAAATATTTGAACAGAAAGCCTTTTCATAAGCTTCTTTTCCCCAGTTTTCTTTTTTTTTTGTTGTTCAGGCTAGACTGGGTACCGGGGGGAAGTCTGAACCGAAACCGCCCCGAAGGTTTACAATTCAAATATAGTCGATGTAGTCAATGTAACGCAGGTGTCCATTGTGTCCCTGAGGTTCTGGAAGGGGAGGTGCCCTAAGGAGCGTGGTGCAAGGCGGTGGAGGACCCGCAGATGGAGGTTGAGGTAGAACGAGAGTCACACTGGTGTTCGTGGAGGAAAGAAGCGTGGAGAGGAGAGGTGGAACGGAGGCGATTGCACTGAGAGCGTTGGACTTGGGGAGTTTTTCCCTCTCTCCCGTAGACAGTGTCGTTTTGATACGTGGTTGAATCACCGGCGAGGTTAGACCTGGGAGACGTCCCGAGCCGTCGGGCTGGATGGTGTAGATGGTGAGAGTATCGCAAGCTTTACCGGATGGGAAGTTTACAGCCCGATCTCAACCTTGTGTTGAAAGCCTATCCTCAAGAGTAATTTGCTCCTTGTTGAAATGGGCCATGGAAACAGAAAAAGCCTTATCATTTTTTGTTATTATTGTTTCAGTGTTAAACGCATTGTTAAATGCATCTTTTACCATTTACATTTATTGGGATTTTACTTTTAAGTTGTGTTAAATGATATTCTGATATTGCTTTATTCTTCAGTTTATTTCAAATGTATAAAAATGTGGCGTACCATACATTCTATGTGTTTATTGTTAGTCTCAAGAAATGTGGTTCATATTGATGAGGACAAGCAGCAGCAGATGACATTTATAGTTACCCTGGTAACCATGAAAGATTGCTTCTGAGCTGTGAATACAGAAATATGTTTTTTCATTTTTCTTTCTGTGTTTGCATACTAAGAACAGAAACACAGATGGAGCCTCTCGTTCTACTCGAGTGAAAATAAAACATATTAATACATCAACAATATTAGAATACTGTCATTGATTGTATATTTGTATCTTTGTCTTACACCGTTTTGAAATTACAATTAAATGGAGAGAAACTCTGGACTCTGGAAACTGAATTTTTTCTTCATCTTAAATATTGTATAATACAAAGGAAAAAGGACTTAACTAATATTATTACATTAAGGTTTAACAAAGGAATATTCTGCTTTAAAGCTCCTTTGAGTACGCAGGTATTCTCCATGGAACTCTATTTCCGCCATGTTGCCAGAAGATTGCCAGAGGAAAAGCCGTTGGCCTTTAAACACGTTGGTCTTCAAGACGTCAACATCCCGGATCTATTGTAAGACAACAAACAGTTACCTACAGGAACATTGCGGCATGTCATGTTACCCATATTACAGTAAATAATAAAATGATATTGGAATATTGGTTAACCTACAGCTTTTATTGAACACCTCTGTAATCACCATATTTTCAGACTTGACATGATATATATATATATATATAAAAAAAAAAAGAATTCCCAGCTTTTCTGTCTCTAAAGCTTACCTTTAGTTTCCCAGTATTATTCCGATCCCCAGTTAGGTTTTCCCCCACCCTCCTCACCATTATGTAAGTGGACTGCTCCGAGGTACCGTTGGCCAGCGGCCCCATGCTCAGAGCCTGGATCTGGATCTTCACGGAGGGAGGAGCGTTGATCAGGACGCGACACGTGTGACTGCTATTGGACGTCGTCGGATTTCCAAACACACCGCTGGGGGCAAACAGCTGGACGTCACAGTCTGTAGAAGCAAGAGGTAGGTTGGCAAATGACTAGATCGTTGTCAAATTCAAACTCATTTGATTCATGGAATATTCTATTCCCTACAACATACTCTGGTTAGCCTTATTGACAAGCACAGTGACCATAAATCAACGCTTCTGTGCAACGGCTATCCTTAGTAGCTCTATATCCTGTACTTCAAATACGATGGTAACTACATATCGTTTCCCCACTTAACGGGAACAGAACTGCCGTTAGCAAGCATGGTTGTTAAAGATAGTGCAGCAAAGAGAGGCACCAGTAATATTGTTGATATTGCACTGTGGCGTTTTCCACTGAAAAGCAGTGGTAGCAGTAATCCACTGGTGCTGCTGTACCGTGGTGTTGGTGGCTCTTCTGGTTCTTCTTGTGGCTGCGGTAGGAGAAGAGCGCTCCGCCGCCCGGGGCGTGGAGGTTCTGGCGGACCAGCACCACGTTGGTTCTGGACGTCAGCTCCGTGTCCGCCGCCAGCTCACACTTTCTCACCAGGACCAGGCGGTCGTAGAACGCCAGGTACTCCCCTGAACGGCCCCAAACACAGAGCTCACAGCGCTGATCCGGCACTCTCCCTCCCACCTCCCCTTTTTACAGCCCTTACACTCTCATATACATGTCTGTC
Organism: Aplochiton taeniatus; assembly: GCA_017639675.1. Classification (NCBI taxonomy): domain Eukaryota; kingdom Metazoa; phylum Chordata; class Actinopteri; order Galaxiiformes; family Galaxiidae; genus Aplochiton; species Aplochiton taeniatus. Next base: position 14,696,866 of record CM030185.1, on the reverse strand, counting down.
TGTCTGTCTGTCTGTCTGTCTGTCTGTCTGTCTGTCTGTCTGTCTGTCTGTCTGCCTGCCTGCCTGCCTGCCTGCCTGCCTGCCTGCCTGCCTGCCTGCCTGCCTGCCTGCCTGCCTGCCTGCCTGCCTGCCTGCCTGCCTGCCTGCCTGCCTGCCTGCCTGTCTCTCTCTCTCTCTCTCTCTCTCTCTCTCTCTCTCAGAGGGTGTGGGGTTGGAGGCAGCCAGGCAGCCCTGGTGGTGGACGTCCTGGCATGGTGGGCCCTGTGACATAATGAAGCGGAGATGGCCGTTGGTGTGGAAAGGTTACACAGAGTTTAGATGCCTGTGCTGGGAGAAATGGCATGGCATGGATCTCTCTCTCTCTCTCTCTCTCTCTCTCTCTCTCTCTCTCTCTCTCTCTCTCTCTCTCTCTCTCTTTCTCTCTCTCTCTCTCTCTACTCCCTCAGTCTTAAGGTCTATATGAAGTCTATTTAAGTCTAATTGAAGCACACTCACTTTTCTTGCAACTCAAGGAGTTGGCTTCTATTCTGATCGTGATGACCTCATCCAGGGGCCGTCCAATGGACAGGAAGCATCGCCCCGTCTCCTCTCTCAGGTCCACCGTGCCCGTCGCCCCCAAGAGCATCTGGCCGCACGCACCTACAACACACACACACACACACACACACACACATACACACACACACACGCACACACACGCACAAACACACACACACAAACACACACACACACACACACACACACACACACACACACAAACACACACACGCACGCACACACACACACGCACACACACACGCACAAACACACACACGCACGCACACACACACACACGCACGCACAAACAAATGCAAAAACACACAGCATGAGGTCACGTCAACCTCCACCAGTGGCCCCTTTCTTGGCTTGTTGTTCTGAATGGAACCGAGCCCTAAACCGCTGGTGCGGTCATTTAGTAGTTCCTATTATACAGCGTTTCAGTGGCTCGTATAGATAAGCAGTATGCAGTGTCATAAATATCGCAGACAGTTTGGCCTTTATTCGTGACACTGGTCTGGGCAACACATTGAAAAGAGTGTGTCTGGCACCTAACTGGTTTTAGGCGTTGGGATGGCGGCCGTAACCATGGTTGTCTGTAACTCGGTCATCCCCGTTGGCCTCGTAGGCAACAGAGTCCGGTGAATCGATCTCTCCGTCTGATTGAGACTGGAGAGCGGTCGCTCCTCCACGGGAACCACGTCCACCTCCACGGGGCCCAGCCGCTGGCGTCGGTTGTCCCGCCGCGGGTGCTCGGTGGTGGGGTCGGGAGTCGTGGCTGCAGGGGCGGTGGTGGTGGTGGTGGTGGGCTCCGGGTCACCACAGGAGCCCACGTGGCAGCCTTGGATGGTGATGGGCTTGGGCATGTGCATGCAGAGCAGGGGGCTGACCGGGTCGGGCTTGGAGGGTCCCATGCAGGACACGGCTCTGGACTGGATCCCGTAGCCACACGGCACAGAACACTGGTGGGGCGGAGACAGGAAATAAACATAAATAAATGAAGTCATTACTAAAAATAAATACATAAATATCGTTTTTGGGAAGATATTATTGCATCAATCATTATGTGTCTGATTCCGAGTTATCGAGTCACCATAATTATATATTTTTAATGTGTTAACAAATTATTATTATTAATTAAATTAGGCCAACAGTAACTTAGCAGCTAACAACTTCACTGAGCATGTGATTTGATAAGTTTGACAAGTTAATAAAAGTAGCAAATGTTTTTTATAAGTTCACTGAAACTATCCCCCTCTCTTCAGAAGGTTTTTCTACGTTTGATGATTTCAGGAACCTAGCAATCTCTTCAGAAACTAACGTTTTTTATAAATTTGATGAGTTCATGAAACTAGCACCCTTTCTTCAGAGTCTAACGTTGTTCCTAAGTTTGATGAGTTCATGAAACCAGCCCCCTCTCTCCACAACAGTCTTTACCTGGCTCCATGTTTTCACACCCCACCGAAAGGTGCAGAGCTGAACCAGGCAGGGCACCGTGACCGCCGGCTTGATGGACGGGTGGCACATCTCCTCGGGCACCTTGCTCTCCGCTCCCTGGACGAACCGCACGCAGGCCACCGTCCTCAGCGACACGCCCAGGTTACAGGAGACAGAGCAGGGCTTGCTACGCAGCACCTTCCACCTGGGGGGGTCAGGGGAGGACACACGGAACAGCGCAAGGGTGTGTGTGTGTGTGTGTGTGTGTGTGTGTGTGTGTGTGTGTGTGTGTGTGTGAAACTACTATGCCAAGTTTTAGATCGGGGTATGGGCATTTTTTGTATGTCTGTGTGTGTGTGTGTGTGTGTGTGTGTGTGTGTGTGTGTGTGTGTGTGTGTGTGTGTGTGTGTGTGTGTTTGCTTACTTTGCAGGGCAGCTGTTGGCGTTGCAGGTGACCACAGCTGTGGGTTTGGGTGACGCGCTGCACTCTGTCTCGTCCACCACCTCCTCCTCCCCTTGAGTCTGCCGCGAGCAGTAGAGCACCCTATTGGCCACCCCTCCACCACATGTTACACTGCACCCGCCCTGCTTATAGCGCCATCTACAGGAGAGAGTAGGTACTACTGGTGTTGAGAGGCCATCGGGAGTCCATCAGGCATTTACTTTACATTATAATGTCTGTAAATAATATCTAAAATTCATATTTATCTTTTTTTAATTTAAATAGTTTCTAAACGCCTATTGCAACTGTCTGAAGACAGAAGAAATGTAACTATAACCTTCCTAAAATAATTATAATCTTTTTTTTTCAGATGACATTACTTACTTAACTAATAATGTTTGGGAAGAAATAAGTTAATATTAGGCTATGATGGTTGTTTCTTACAGTAGTTTATTATTGGGGTCCCCAATCGGTAGTCCTTGTATGTTAAATATGTCGGTAGGATGAAGGTTAAATAGAGGAGACCTTGCTATAAAATGTACGCAAGCAAAACTCGTAGCATGTTTGATAAGGTTATGTTCTTACATGGGGGGGCAGGGGGCAGTGTTGCAAACCTCGGCGTGAGGTTTTGGTTTGGTGGAGCCATCGCAGAGGACCTCTGCTGCTCCCAGGCGCGTCCTGTGGTCCATGCAGGAAAACCACACCTGCAGGGTACCTAAAGAAGGATCAGACTCAGCTAGGACAGGACAGGAAGAGTTCTTCATGGATTCCTCATTGCTCTTTTGGCTTTGCCAAGTGGAGAGAGGAGTTACGTGGACAGGCCAGACGTATTGACTTTCAGCCCACCGTGATGCTTCTTTAAAAAACCCAGCCCGTCATCCATCAGTCTTTGAGAAGTGTGGGCCATACAACCAACGTTGTAACTGCTAGAACTAGAACCAAGCTCCCTCGATGAATTGTTTATTTTACAGAGCCAACACATTCACATACAGCTGCCAACAGACAGACAAAATGTCTCTCACAAGGTCTCCACTGACCTCTTCAAAAGGTGAAACGCGCTGTTCAATTCTTGGGTTAACGTTCAATGGTTACAATGTGGGTGATGTCACTCACCATTGTCACAGGTCTTTGAACACTGGCCAATCACGGGGCTCCAAACGTAGACGGGCGGTTGGCTGGAGCGTGGCATCAGACCCGGGGACTTCTTCTCAACGAGAACCTCCTAGACGACAGGAAGTGACATCACAATTCCTGAAGGTGGAAATTGAAGGAATCGGCATTACCTTTTCTCTGGCTTAGACTGTACCGGCCCTTGAGACTCCCAGCCGATGGGACACACGTCCACCACGCACGGCTCATAGTCGGAGGGTCTCGTCCGCACTGGACAGTGGCTGTGGTCCACCTCCATGTCTTGGCCGTGTTGGGGTCGAACGCAGGACACGTTGCGCTTGGCTTCTCCTGGTCCGCACACAGCTGAACACTCCCCTGGCTCTGAGATGTACCACCTGTCCAACACACGCACGCACGCACGCACGCACGCACGCACGCACGCACGCACACAACAATATTTCTGTATCGCTTTTAAGTAAAGATATCCCTGTCGAGAAAACCATAATTTATAAATGATGACGTGTTCATGTTTTTAATAGTGTATTGCCATGCAGATTGTGTATACCTGGCAGGACAGGGCTGCAGATTGCACTCCCCTGTCATGTTTGGGGCTGAATCCAGTGGACATTCAGACACAGGTACTTGTACAATATCAGCACCTCGTCCCTGGACACACTTCACAGGACGTAGTTTCACCCCACCCCCACAAGAGGCGCTGCAGAGCCCAAACAACCCTGCCTCCCACCTGCAGAACACCCACTTGAGTGAATTCAACAACGTGAAGACAGAAGGTGCATACCTCTCCTGAGAGCTTAACTTCTAAATATACTTTGGCTCGTGTGTGTGTGTGTGTGTGTGTGTGTGTGTGTGTGTTATGCGTGTGGATGAGTTATGCGTGCGTGTGTGTGCGTGCGTGTGTGTGTGTGCGCTCATAAGAAACCTACCTAGGGGGACAGGCAGCAAGCAGACAGCTGGTCTGCTTGGGGAGCGATGGAGGAGGCGAGCTACAATGCAACTCCTCCAAAGGCTCCTCGGTAGACCCGTCCACACACACGTACACCTCCCTCTGGATGCCTGGAGGAGAACCACCGAAAAAAGAACGGCCTTAACCAAGAACGATTGAACCTCGCTAAAAAGACGTTTTATATTTACGACATTTTCCAGTTAATACACTGAGTCCCTGTTTTCAGACTACAGTAAGACCACCGAATAACAAACGTATTTTTTGATCTACGCATTTTACCAGGACGCTTGACCAGAGAGCGGACTGACTGCCAGGTTCTCACCTGACCCACAGGTGACGGAGCAGGGCGATGTGAGGGCCGTCCAGCGGCCCTTGGGTCCGGTGACCTTCACAGCGTCCTTCCCCGTCGGTGCATAGTACCGGTAGCTGATGTTGGGATTGGTCTGCTCTCCGTACTCTCGGCCATATTTTCTATACACCTACGAAGCCATCAACAAATACGACGAATAGCCCAAATAGACGAAAGCACCAAAAAATGCAATATTGTGGACTACTTTAAAACAGCTGGATTACTATATGCGTATGTAATCCCCCTTGCATGAAAAACATACAAAAAATAAAACAAACTAAAAATGAACATATAACATATAGATATTTATATATTGTATTATTATTATTACATTATCTATATATATAATATAGATAATATAATGGCTTTGTACTTTGGCTGCTATTGTACATGAGAGTTGTATCCTCTGTTAAACACTGTTGTCACCCTTTTCTCAGATCTATTGATCTGTTCTCACCACATCGTTTCACCCAACCAATCAGAGCCCAAAATGCAGATCGCTTGTTACCTACAAAGGACGTGGTCCGTTTCGCTGACCTGTATGTGCGTCTCCTGTCGCACGGGCCCCTGCAGCAGCAGCTCCTCTTTGAGCGGTAGCAGGTCTGGGCTCAGGGAGAGGCGGTAGACCATGTGCCCGTCCTCGAGAGGGGAAGGGTGGGTGACGCTCAGGGACATACTGCCCTGCCCGGAGACGATGTAGTGGTCCCCAACCAGCACAGCTGTGGGCGAGAGGCAACGCTTATCGATCTGTCTGTCTGTCTGTCTGTCTGTCTGTCTGTCTGTCTGTCTGTCTGTCTGTCTGTCTGTCTGTCTGTCTGTCTGTCTGTCTGTCTGTCTGTCTGTCTGTCTGTCTGTCTGTCTGTCTCTGTCTATCTATCTATCTGCGTACTCCGTCAAACAGATATGATGTAGACGTATTGCAGTCTTAAGTCACTCACTGTTTTAATTTCCTACTTATCAACTTTTTTTTTTACTACTGTAAAAAATTCGTTTCCATACTAAAATAACTCCATGTGACCTCAAAAGTATGGTTTAGTTAACGCAATAGCTGTGTAGTTCTTTCTTATTATTTGCCTAGTATTTGTTTTTCTGCTGGCTCTTATAATCTGTTGATTGCCCTAAAAAGTTCTCCACTCACCGAGATGTGTGAAGACTGGTGCTTTGTTTACGACGTGCACCTGGGTGGAATTCACCGGCAAAGTGAGGAAAGTGACATACTCTAAAAAACAAAACCAGAACACAGTGGAAGTTGAAAACTGCAATGAAGGCATGTGTGATTACAATGTGAGAAAATGCGCAATTCAAAATCAAGAACTCATAAATAATCGAAAGCACTTTTGGAACCATTTCAACATCTTACCAGGACGGTGATGCGTTGGCAATAGTATAACCCAATTGTTTTTTCATATGGTGTGCTACCTCTGGCTTTCCCCCCGTTGTAGGTAAGAGAGGTGAGGCTGCAGGAGGAGCCGTCTCCCCCACACACCCCACAAACATCCTCCACCTTCCCAGAATGCAGCACACCGTCACAGCCAAATAGCTGGTCAGAGAGCGAAGAAGAGAAAGAATAAAATAGACAGAGGGAGAAGAGAGAGAGGGAAAACAAAGAGACCATGGCAATACAATTTATTAAATAACAGCAGATAGAGGGAGAAAGAGGGGGGGGGGCAGAGAGAATGAAGATAATTATTGCTTCTAACTTTTCAAATGAAACCCACTGTAATAAGATCCCGTCAGACTCTAATAAGATTTGATCGAATCGTCCGGCTAGTTAACTCCCCTCAGGGAGAAGGTTACCTGGCACTATCCTGTCAGACTAATAAAGTTTGATCAAATCGTCCGGCTAGTTAACTCTCCTCAGGAAGAAAGTTACCTGGCACTATCCTGTCAGACTAATACGAATTGATCGAATAGTCCGGCTAGTTAACTCTCCTCAGGGAGAAAGTTACCTGGCACTTCCCCTTCAGACATGCAGCTGTGGAGCCCAGGGGGGCTGGGCTGTCTGGCTGGCACCTGGTGCCGTCCGCAAACTGAGACCCGCGGCTCACCACGAAGTCCTCTCCCTTGGACTGGCACATCCAGCGGCACTGTTCATCCCCTGGCGGGCGGTACGGGGGGCCGACCCACGTTGGCACAAACCACGAAAACAAAGGAGGGGAGACACATCATTTACCACAGCGGGAGCTCAGCACCCACAACCAAACTGTGGGTTGTTTTTTCGTTTCAACGCAGGGAAAATGTACGTCGAAAAAAAGAAAGAAGCTATGTCCCAATATCGTCAAAAAGTCAACCACGGACTCGTGCCTCTGTTGGCTGGTTGGTGGAACCTTTGAAATCCTGCCACGCCCCATGTAGGAGACGGGCGGGTTAGCCCGACGTCCACCACCACTCACCTGTTACGAAGCCCACGGCCGGGATCCAGGTGTAGTAGGCGGCGGTGTGGGCCGACAGGTAGAGAGGCTGGGAGTCGGTCTGGGAGCACTGCTCGGCCATGAAGTCCAGCTGGGTCCTCACGCACGACGGCTACGCAGACAGCGCAAGGTGGGATAGAGGAATGGCCAATAAGAGAGGGACTGTGAGTATGTGCATGAACTTCAAAAATCGAGCGAAACGACGGACAATTTATCCCCGACCCTGTGAAAATATGAACGCACAGTAAAACCTCGATATACAGTACCAGTCGGAAGTTTGGACACGCATTCTCGTTCAAGTGAATGTGAAAGTGTGTCCAAACTTTGGACTGCTACTGTATTTGTTTCTTGTCAACTCTCCAGTGCATCGCCACGCACAGAGACAGTCTTTCCATATAAAGCAGGCCACTGGAACGAGCTGAAAAGAACCGCCAACACACACCATGTCAACAGGGAGGACACACACGGAGGCCCACTGTCAACAAAGCGCTGTGGGAACACTGGCAACGTACCTGCCGGTGACAAAGTTCAGCGTCTGTATCCTGACCCTCACAATCGCTCCCTCCGAAAGCCGGCCTGGACACACAAGAGCACGGGCACATTGTTGACTCACAGCTTTGTGGACGATTGTATGGAAAATGAACGGCGGCAGGCACTTATTCTTCAGAGCTTCTGCGGGAAATGTTGTTGAGATGAGTCACACTCCAAAATAACCCTGTACTGAGCCTTAATAGGGGGTCTTTTTCATCTTCGTTTCGTGACCAATGGCTGCATGCAAAGTTTTCATCGGAAACTTGAACATGGTAGGTTAAATCTCCCCCCTGTCATGTCTGAGTTTTGTGTGATTTTGCTCTTTCATCGACCCAGTTTGAGTCGGCGGTTCAGTCGTCCTTACCTCGGGTTGTTGCACTGGCGCGTGCGGTGAGTGACTCCCCCTCCACATGTTCTGGAACAAGGGCTGAACTCAGACCAGCTGGACCAGCCGCCGTGGACCACCAGGGTGGAGCTCAGCTGGTCTGGGGACACACAGCGACCCTTCAGGCACCACTGAGGAAGACAGAGAGGCGTCATTATCCATACCCACGCGGCTCTTAGTTTAACATAACAATCATAGACTGATAAAAGTGCAGATTCATTCAAAAGATCAAAAGAATAGAAAAAGCAGTAAAGTTTTTATAGGCTGATAAAATAAGTAGGGTTGTATGCAGTATACAGTTCTGCTATCTGAAAGCCAAATAAGAGTTTTGATAGGCTGATAAAATAAGTAAATAACTTAAGTATGGGTTGTATGCAGTATACAGTTCTGCTGTAATACAAATAAAATTGTTGTGGTTGGGCCTACCAGCACTTTCCAGACTGGTAGTGTAAATAGAAACCATACCTGATAGGTCGCTAATGGTGACATGATTGTACCTGATTGGGTGCACACTCAGTCCCATCCAATAGAGGGACAAGGAGGCGTTTGCAGGAGGTCTGGTCGCCAGGGACGACGTGACAGGACAGAACGCGACACACTGGCTGAGCCATGGAGAGAAGTGACAACGGACAGTTGTATAAAACACTGAACAATTATTCATTTAAAAATGATGTTTCCTCACAGATTCACTGTTAAGACCCATGCTTTCCGGAAATGTTGTATTTACTCTATAAAATGTATTATACTTTCCTAGAGTTAAACGTGAAAAGCATATAAATAGGCAGATTTTAAACATAGCATCCACCCATTACCAGTAGTAGTCAAAGACTGCTGTGTCTGTGATTCCTACCTGGTCGGGGTTGGTGAAGGAGCAGGCTCTGGCTGTGCTACCAAATGCTATGCGACACTGGTCGTCTACTCCATAGTACAGGCCCGGTTTCCAGTCCTGCAGCGAACCCCCCAGCATGGGCAGGTCTCTCACACACTCCGCCTTCCCCTCACTACCACAGGAAAACACCACTATTCACTGATGCTGCTCATTTTATTGTTTGTTAAACTTTTTTTTAAATATAATTTACACTCCGATAGGAAAAATACAACTGCTTTGTTTGCTTCAATGATTTCTTTTTTTTTCAGGGAATGGCAGTTTTGTGAACAGGGATGTTACAAACAGAAAACTTTTGGCAGGCCGATGCGAGCAGATGTTGGCGGCTGCACTGATCCTGGGTGGGGTCAACACTGTTATAGGCTCAGAGACAGGACTACGTGTTGGTCTAACCTCCATCAGAGATGACTGTAAGGTGCCCGTGGTGCCCACCTGAAGAAGGTGACCAGCTGTTGCCGGCTGCACTGCGACCAGGTGAGGTCGACGCTGTTATAGCCTCCGTCAGACGCCATCATGAAGCCACTGCTGCTGCAGGTGTTGCCCACGCCATCGTGGTTAATGCCGAAGCTGGGAAAGAAAGAATGAAAGAAAGAAAGAAAGAAAGAGAGAAAGAAAGAAAGAAAGACAGAAAAAAGAGAGAGAAAGAAAGAAAGAAAGAAAGAAAGAAAGAAAGAAAGAAAGAAAGAAAGAAAGAAAGAAAAAATAGAGAAAGAAAGAAAGAAAGCAAGAAAGAAAGAGCAAAAGAGAAAGAAAGAAAGATTACTACGTTGCTGTAATTTACTTTGCTGTATGTTTGCGCTGTAAGGTTTGTAGGAAATGCCTAAAAGAGCCTGCTGTTTATAAGGTGTCATGGGTAACTTAGTATTCATCACAGATGCTGCCCTTACCTGTGGCCAATCTCGTGAGCGATGGTGATGCCCAGATCAAAGCCTGTGTCCTCTGTGATCACACAGCTCCAGTCCCTGGAGCAAGCCCCGCCTAGCTGTGCCACACCCCTCACTAACGTGTTCCCATCTGGCAACACCAGGTCAAATCTGGTAATCAAATCAAATCATTTTAAGTTGCATATCCTGTCAACTCTATTAGAATATCTTAATGTACGGGTTGTTGACTGATCCAAAATACATTGGAACCCTCTCCCTTTACCTTGTGATATACAGGAGAAGATCGGCGTGGAGGGGGTCAGTATCATTTGCAGGGTTGAGCCGTCTCCCCCACTCACACAGACTCCTCAGAGAGGACGTGATATTGGTGGAAATCCGGATCTCTGGCTGGAGGAGTGGACATGATCGATGTTGACATATTCATACTGAGAGGACTTTAGTAACCATAGCTACTCGGGTAAGTCCCTTTAAAAAGCAGATGGTTTGTGTAAGTACAAAATGTAATTTGGTAGACAGCAAGTGTTAGTTCTGTGATGGCAAATTGTTTTTCTCTGATCGGGGCCAATCAAGGGAATTCAACGGCCCTTAGGGGCCCCTAACGAATCCTGTCGTCGGCTAGACGGAGGATGAAAAAGGGGAAAACCCACCCGTGGAAAGAACTTTCCTTGTGTTTTTATTTTGTATTTTCAAGCGTTTTCAACCCTGAAGGTCTTGTTGCACCAGATTAGGAGACACAAGGGATCCCAGTCCTCCAGCGTGTGGGCGTGCTTCCAATGCTCTCACTTTTCAGGCTCTGATCTTTTTTACCTCGCGCTTTGCCAAGTCATTTGGATTTCTGAGTTAGAGGCTTAATTCATACACAAAATGTCAGGGTCGGACTGTTGCTCTAGGATCCCTGACTGGTTTGCTATTCGTGACAATGACCTGAGAAAACCGCAACAGAGACTGCGCGTACGACCTTCTATGACTCCATCGTTGAGAAATGAAGATTTATATTTGAAACTTTGATATTCTGGGCAGACGGGAAAGCAAGGAGGAGAGAGTTACAATGCAAGAGCGCGGGCCGGGAGTCAAAAAAAGATGTTGTGTTGTTTACTCCATGGTTGTCCCTGGCAACCACAGCCGTGCACTGTGATACTCGGGGTGAGCGCCAGCCAATAGCTGGTGTCATCATGTAGATGAGGAAAAGGCAGCTGCACTGACCTCAGGCTCTGTCAGAATGATCATGCGGACCAAGTGGACCCTCATGTTGGCCCCCAAGGTCACATCTCTCAACAGCTCCGAGGCCTAAAGCAAATGATCATGTATACACAGTGTCATGTACAAACACCAAGCATTACACACACACACAGACACACACAGACACACACACACACACACACACACACACACACACACACACACACACACACACACACACACACACACACACACAAACAGTTGGGATATAATTAATCAACAATCAAAAAATAGTTGTAAAAACCAGTTTGCACAAGTACATTCACTTGCATTGCTCTTAGCTGGGCAACTGCAATAGGGATGCAATTGTTTGCCAATGTAGTTTAATGCACAACTTCTAGTAAGATAGATACAGACATATAAGTAGATATAGACATCTGCCAAAAGACTATGAGTCTAAACGTAACACGTAGAATGAGTTGACAACGTAGCGCCTCTGGCCCGTTAATATGTGTTACTTACAATGTTGAGGTTGGTGAGGATGTATCTCTCCGTGTCCTGCCTGTGGACCTGCTGGACGTCCGGCCCCACCACCACCAGGAGCTCCAGGTGAGTGACGTCGGGCACCGCAGACGCCCGTCGCCACCGCCCACTCTCTGTCAGGTGAACAGCGGGGGGGGGGGGGGGGGGGGGGGGGGGGGGGGGGGGGGGGTTCTTTGTTCAGTCAGTGTGTCTAACCAAAGCGGAATCCACTTGTTCAGACTTTGGCATTGATATGAAATGCATCGAGGTGAGGCATTGTTTGGATGGTTCCAGGGATCGATATTGAAATGACTTCTTGTCTGTAATATGGTGAGTGCTGTCGCTTGCGAATGAGCTTTACAGTGTCATGGCAACGCTGGTTAAATTAGCCACACTGGCTATGTCTGGTTGCCACATAACAAAACAAAAAAGGGTTTTAGCAATGTTGACTGTCTCTCTCAAACTAATAAAGTCCCCTATGTTTACTACAAAGCATGTGCTCAGCTAACTTGAACTGTTCGTCAGACACAAACACACATAAATGTACATAGCATAGCACAGCAGTGAGTGAAAACACATGACTTACTAAAGTACACAAAAGTACAAAAAAAAGTACACAATGTTTCAGATTTCAGGGGATAAAGCTATGGAGGGGTTGGAAGGACTGGTGTTTGAAACACTAGTAAATGATTCAACAGACCCCTGGCTGTACGGAATGGCAGGCAAACTGAGCACAGAGAGACTACTTCAGAGTTAAAAATATAACAGGCCTTACTCATCTCGCCTCATCACAAACATTACCCGAATCTGAAGAGGTAGTTCCAGAATAAGACGCCGTGTCCTTTTCTTCATATGGGGTGTGCAACAATGCCTTGAAAGATAATAATACAACCAAATAAGATTGAATGATTTTACCTAAGCGTGAAGTTTAGAAAACTTTACGGTGCTGTATGTCACGCATACTGTATCAGACATAAATCAGTAACACTGGACTAAACCAGATGAATGCTAAGTACTTTAGGAATTAAATGTCTCTTCCATTGAATGTTTTAAAGTTGCTAAACGTCCAAAAGCTAAATCTCTGTTTAGGTCCAGAGATTTCGAGAGGCCGATAAACTGTTTAGGGTTGAGGAGGTCAATGTACTCTCCAGATGTTCGCTTTTCAAGCGTGCGAGGCTGGGATCTCCTGGGTGACAGTGCTTTCCACCTACCTTGTCCTGCCCCGATGGAGAAGTCATCAGGGCTGTTGACGAGGAGCCCGACAGCAGAGACAGCAGACAGAGCAGCAACATGGCTGCGATGTCCCTCTTTCTCTCTCTCTCTCTCTCTCTCTCTCTCTCTCTCTCCCTCTCTCTCTCTCTCTCTCATTCTCTCTCTCTCTCTCTCTCTCTCTCTCTCTCTCTCTCTCTCTCTCTCTCTCTCACTCTCTCTCCCTCTCTCTCTGTCTTCCTAACAAGAGGGTCCAACCCTAGTGCCAACCCGTCCTGGTTGGATATGAAAGGGGTTTAAGGAAGTCCTCTGGCGCAGTCTACCAGGCACCAGCTGAGTTTGGAGAAATAAGGGGGTGGGGGAGGAGGTGCTTCCTGACAAACACCATGGGGCAAGGATTTACCTTTGATCATTTGTTGGTTCTTGTCTGTGGGAGTTGGAACAGATAAATCATGTAATCTGATTGGCTGTTAGAGTGAAACTGACTGATTTAATTGGTCACTTTTTGGAAAAGGGTTTGGTTAATATCTTTTCATATTGTAAGGATTTTGTGCTTGTATGTGTGTTGAATTATCTTAAACACGAGAAAGCTATTTCACAAACCACAATTGTGTGTGCTGCGTATCTACAACAAGTTCTGAGAGAAAAAGAGTGTTTTTGTTTTTTAATTGAGCTAAAACCATCTCTTTGTTTTTCTATGTATTTGGCCTTATGTCCTTTTAGTAATTGTCAGTAATGATGAAAACATCTGAATGCGCCTCGTCTTAAATGTTGCATCAGAGCTATACATGGTCACTAGGGGGCGGAAAAGTGAAGCTGTTACCTAATATAGCAGATATGCCAGTTGGAAATGAAAGGAGTCAGTAGGATAAAAATGCTGTGTGCCCACACAAAGTAGCATTTCTTCCAGACAGATATGGATCCCAAGATGGACAGTTCGAATGAGATTAAATGAAACTTATTCTTAAAATAAAAAAAACACAGTAAATAAATCCTCCATCCCCTCAAGTGTGTGAGCATGTAGGAGGACATGGTCCCGTGTTATCCCACATAATGGGCAAAATAATTACATTAAAAGCCAGGGATAATGTTGACGTGCTTTCCTGCGGCTTCCATTCTCAATAACGTCCTCTTGGTCTCCCTCTCTTTTGAACTGGGTCAGATCATCAACTGTGCACTCTCTCCTTACCCCTTGTCTACTACCTATGATAGTGGATCTCATGTCTCATATGAAGAGAATGGGACATTTCCAAAACGCCCTATCCTTCGTTGTTTAAATTTGCTAAGGTAAATATGCTCTGTTCGCAGAGATCTCTTTGATTTCAAAATTCACTGTCATTTATTTTAGGAACTTGATTACTGCAAAGATAATCACCCTTGGTTGGTAGCACAGTTTACTGGCAATTTATAAAAAAACTACTAATACCTATTTTTTTCACATGATATGTTAACTTAGTAACTGAATGAAAGAAAACTTTAAAACACACACACTGATATCTGGTTTGGGATGCTTGTTAAAAAAAAGTGTAAAGGAAAGGGTTAACTCGCAGAAACATATTGCACTAATAAAATGAACATCAGTGTATTTGGTTAACTACTGTTGAGTGGTTTTCTCTCATACCCTGTTATCTCTCAACACACCTGTCTCTGCTCTCTCTGCTCCTCCTTGATGGAAAGGCTATAGTGGAGCATTAAAGCCAGGGATTCAAGCCCCATCTGCCATTAGTCTGTGTGATATCTGGCTCTTCCTTGTCAGCGGGGGTGCCACTAACTGCCGTTCCATCATAACCATAACTACCCCTCCTAGAATTGCAGAACAGAAACAACAGACGCAGTGAGACAACCCCCGCCCCCCCTCCCCCCCCCCTCCCCCCAGGCTGGGATACTGTTTATTATTTATGATGCCCTAAATTAAACGTCCAAACAGATTTAGCCGAGTTGGTACAACATATCTTTCCGAGTTAATGCTGTTGGCAAAAAAAAAAAAGAACATGTCTTCTGGAGTGTTTGGATGATTACACAGGGGGTGGACGGTTATCTCTGTGGAGTGATTATGCTGTTCGTGTAAGGGAACTCAAAAACCAACGGGCTACGGCCTATTTGTTTGTCTAAATGCAGGCCAGCCCGGTTTAGTCAATAAGAGAGACTTACAAGACTTGACAGACATGAATAAGCCTCAGCTATTTTACGCTTTTTACACAAGTCAGTGCAAGTGGTAATATTTTTGTAATGGTTTGGGGGCAATTTCAGTTTGAAAGCAAAATATTGTACTTGGTTATTTTTTTATGTGGGTTATAACATCTATTGCACTGTGTATTAACAGCTGTAACATCTACACGATTTAATAATATTATTAGTTTTAGTATTTCCCCAGCAGATTATTAGTATTCATAGCTTACATGCAACAGTACATTTATGCAGAGTAGGTCTTCTGCTGGCTCATCTGTTGCCCTTGCATGGTCCCTCCATCTGTCACCCTGATGCCAAAGAGCCACATTCCCCTACAACTCCTTTATCTAGACTGCATTCCATAATCTCCAAAGCAAATCCCGCCCACCCCACCCAAATCCACTCCCAAAAAAAACACAAAAAAACATATTGTTCGGGTTATGTGTGAGAAATAATTAACCAAAAACATGCATTGCCGGCTTCAAAAATGAAATAGGCTGTTATTAGGGATGGTTTTAAATAGGATCATGCAGATTATAAGGCTACATTTAACTCGAACTAGCCTACAGCTAAATAAAGTCCACTATAACATAATGCATCTTTCAGTTCTGAATAATTTTAATTACAATACAAACATGGAACATTCCGTCCAGTTATAGGCTATTTATGAAACTGTCAAAGTAAAAAAGAATAAGATACTGAATAAATACAGACCTAAAATTTACTCAAACCAACATGTGCATTACATCCTTGTCTTTCCAAAAACATGTCTGCTTCCTTCCATTGCTTTTTTCAACTTTGTTAATAAACGAGAATGCCTCTGTACAGTTGTAACACGATTAACCATCGTTAGTATTCCGCTGCAGAGGAAATCTGTGTTTGTTTCGACCGGTTGTTTGGATCAGTGTTTTGCATCCCTCTGCTTTTGAAAAGACAACGCCATTAACAACATCACCATGGGATAACTCCACATCTGTTCTATCCTCTTTAAACATTACCCTTCAGACAATAAACTAACCTGTCAGTCAAGCTTAAATGAAGGTGTGGCGTAAAATATAGTCTAGTGGGCTACTTAGAAGAGTCATGTTTGTCCTAGATATGATTATGAACATAGTTTGTAGCACGTTTTTCTTATAGCTTAATAGTGTTAACATCATGGTGATGTTTGGATATGACGTCGCCTATTCCTGCATCCTGGTATGTCCGGCCTGATGCCTGTCACGTTGGTAGTTTGCGAACTTCCTTTGCTTCCTTTGTAATAGTTACATTAAAATGATGCAAGCATCGAAACAGCTGTATGCTCTGTGAAATAATTTCAAGAAAGACACATGCATTCCTTACAGTGTCAAACACTAAACGATTATGCCCTACTACCGTAGGCTACAACAGATTTAAAGATTACAACATTTTGGACCACTGCTCTCCAGACGCAACATCCACTTCCCTTTTCAAAAAGCTAATCTGATTTTGTTCAGGAGTATACCTGCAATTGGTTGCTGCGTAATGCAGGGCTGCAGGGCTATCTGTTGGGAATACTAACGACGGAACAGTTGGCCCAAGCCCGTTGTCTCCTCTGAATGCTACAATTATTTAGCTCTGCTGAGCGTCTTTTGTGACTGGGTAATGATGCTTAATTTGTCTTTGCCTACTCTCCGATACATTTCTGTGAAATAAGTTGTCATTTACGATGTCCTGTTTCATTAGGGAAAAAATAAATGTCTGTAATTGTAGGGGAAGTAACTGTCGTCATGTGAGGTACAGGACGGTCAATGTGAATTAGTTTAAGGTTCAAGAAAGTCTTGGCAACCCCTGATTTAAAATTAAGTTATTAAAGGCGTACATCGAACTTGGTTCTGTTCACAATAGATGTAAAAACATTCGGTGACAGAAGTAACCAGCCAGCTAAGTGTTAAAGAGCAAATCTCTGTCTAAACTGGAAATGCAATGTCAGACTGTTTTCACTCTAGTACAGCCAATTGGTTTACGTCACTCAGTAGGACTCGCGGTGGCTGAGAAAGCAGTACAGTCGCGCACTTGAAGAGGAACAACGTAGGCGACAGGACACAACGAAACGAGTCACGCTGAAGTCGAGTTGAATTGTGCATTTTTGTATTGGTGTACATTTGAAGGTGAGTGTGTCGAAACAATACGTATGATTTTGTTATACATTTGTATCCTTATAGGAGTAGGCTACATATCGCACTGGATGATTACCTACCAATTAAGCAATGTTGTGGCGTGGTGTCTCACTGTAGACAATTGTTTTCTGCGTTGCTATGGTGCCATGCAGTAGCCAACGTTAATTCACCTGCCACTGCCTGCATTTTGCAATAGTAAAACTTACCGACCTGAACTGCAATATTACTCAAAACAGTTTATTGAAATATTGAAATCGTAAATCAACCAATTTAACGTTTTCATACTTTAAATAAAATAGTACATATGTTAACAAAATCTGCTAGATACGGAAAATAAACAGGCGCGCTTTTGAGTTGAAGGAACTGTGGAAACAGTTATCATTTTGGCAGGTATTTAAAAAAAGGGTGGAAAATTAGGTTACGGGCTGTGTTTATGTATTGTGCATTGAAGGCTGTAATTACTCGGGCCAAGTGTGTTTGCCTAATCAACAGTGGTCTAATCTAACCTTGCAAATAGCAATATTTTTGTGAGGACTGCATGGACACCTCTGACACCTCCTTAACCTATGACAACTCTTGCTTTGCCTTTACAGAGTCTCCTTGTTGCCCAGCTAGGACACAAGAGCTGTGCAAACAGCAATGCTGATTACCACAGCGACACCATGCACAAGGAAAACCTTCCTGGACAGGGGCCAAAACATCACCTCGTACATGGAGTAAAGGTGCTTTCAGTTCCTGCTAGTTACCCATTCCGGGATTCAGATGGAAAAAAAAAAAAGAAAAGACATTCTGTCAGATTTAGTGGATCCCAGCCTACAGTTAGCCTTTTACAAAGAAATTCCATCATCCTCTCCGCATTGAAAGGAGTAGATAATTAGACTGTATGCCCAGGAAGGAGAGCTACCTATGAGCCTGACGGTGACAAATAAAGAGGGATGTCTGTCATTCTGTAGATTCACACTTCCCAACGCAGCTGTATCTATAGTCGCGTTATTGCATTGAAATCACTGGAGGCTGAAATACTTCCTGATAATGCTCACGAAACTACATGCACCGTAGCCTTGGCAACCCCCCCCAAAATATACCAGAACAGAAATAGATGACAGGAAAATTGGTGGCCGGTTTTAGCGATCCTTTTTCAAATGTCGCAACTTAGTATAAGCGGCTTTGCCTTTAAACTGGGAAGGCAGTTTGCTTGGCGTGAACCGTTCTGTTTGTGCAAATTCCGAGGCTATGAGTTCAGGCTTTGGGGGGGGAGTCCAAATAAAAAAAAGAGAGTGCATCCACGGTGGACTCGCTGTTCACTTGTGGTCGGTTTACACGGTCCCTTATCAGGAGCTGTCAAGAGAGTGGTTCCTCTCCGAAGTTACCCAGAGCTACAATAGCACTGGTTGGACAGGAGGGTGAGAGAAAGGGGGGGTGGTGAAAAGGGAGGGTCCGTAAAGGGAGGGTCCGTAAGAGAACGGACTGCGAGAGCACGCGGAGAGCCCAGCGACTGACTGAGCCACTCTCGTAACCAAGGACGGCGGTAGCAACGCGTCACGGCGCCGCTCTCTCGCCCACGGAGCCTTTGGGAGGAGAGAGAGAGAGAGAGAGAGAGAGAGAGAGAGAGAGAGAGAGAGAGAGAGAGAGAGAGAGAGAGAGAGAGAGAGAGAGAGAGAGAGAGAGAGAGAGAGAGAGAGAGAGAGAGAGAGAGAGAGAGAGAGAGAGAGAGAGAGAGAGAGAGAGAGAGAGAGAGAGAGAGAGAGAGAGAGAGAGAGAGAGAGAGAGAGAGAGAGAGAGAGAGAGAGAGAGAGAGAGAGAGAGAGAGAGAGAGACGGAGAGCTCTCGTACGCACTCAACAGGCTGCTCACAGGTTCCCTCACTCGAGCACAGTTCCCCGGGGGTCTGACTTGTTGGCTGTCTGGAGCACTCTCTGTCGGAGGTCTGAACATGAGCGCGTTTCAAAGAGGAGCCCGCTGATACCCTCCCTCTCTGTGACGGTGAATGGAGTCGCAGCTGCGGCTCCGAAGGGAAACCACCGGCCCTGACCTTTCAGCTGAGCTGGATGCTGTTTAAGCATCCGTTTCATTTCGGCGTGTTTCAACGTGGTGTGCTTGTTTTTTGTTGTCTCGGCAGAGGAGCGGCCCGGAGGAGCGGAGTCAGTAGTGGGAGTCAGGTGCTGCTTGGCGGTGCCAAGGTGGAGCTGGACTGGAGGAGCTGGTGAAACAGCTTTCCTAGAGCCAACCCCCGTCCCCCCCCCCCCGTCCCCATCTTGCCCCGGGACGAGGTGCAGACCATGGGGAAATCCAACAGCAAGCTCAAGCAGGAGGTGGTGGAGGAACTGACCAGGAAGACTTACTGTGAGTATATAGACTACCTATTCGCTTTGTTTGAAACCTGTACTATGATCAAGATGGGATGGAAATTCGACATTTCTTGCCTTCAGCTTTAGATTTGAAAAGTAAAGGGTTGCGTTTATTACAATTTTTTTGACTTCAGATGTTACTATGTTAAAGGGAGTTTTACAAAGTCTTTTTAGGGAGAAATGTGAGCCATGTGCAATCAAATTTTTGCAGGGTTTGAAGATACATGTCATTATCTTTTCATGTTTATTCATATTCTTAATCCAACACATCATAATTCTCTGAGACTACAAAGTGGAGAAATTGGCTTCAATAGAGACGAGCAGGAAATGTTTTGAAAACATATTTCTATTGGTTGACTGGGATAAGTAATCACTTGACTGGGCATGGATGGATGTATAAATATGCAGATGGAGATGAATCGTTTGCCAGAGATTTCAGTATTCGGTGCCTGCCTTCCCATCTTTTCCAGAAGCAGCCTATGTTTTATTCTTTTGTTATATTTTAAGAGCATTATTATAACTTGGAAACAAAGTCCACTGAGAATAAAGGTTTTGTCTCTTCAAAATGAAAATCTTAGAAGTCTTCGAGCACACACAAAAAAAAAAAATAATCATCTGCTCTGGAATATTTTTCACCTTCACAATTTCAGTTGTTTTTCAAGGCAGCAAGCCCTTTGGATGTCTTATCAGAGCGATGGCTGTTGTGTTTTTTCTCACGGCCCTTAGCTTCCTACTGTCCATGTCCCTAGTCCGGTAGCGCTAAGCTCCAGTACAGTGTGCAGGTGTGGGGTGGGAGGCGACCAGCCAAAGGCAGCCTAATCACAGTGTTCTCACAGCGCCACCATCATGGAAACCCACGGCTAATGTTGCTGCTGGGCCAGGAAATTGCCGGGGAGGATGATTGGGCTGTGTGCGCCTGTCCTTCACCTCTCTCTCCCTCTCTCTCTCTCTCTCTCTCTCTCTCTCTCTCTCTCTCTCTCTCTCTCTCTCTGTCTCTCTCGCTCTCTGTCTCGCTCTCTCTCTCTCTCTTGCTCTGTCTCTCGCTCTCTGTGTCTCTCTCTCTCTCTCTCTTGCTCTGTCTCTCGCTCTCTGTGTCTCTCTCTCTCCCTCTCTCTCTCTCTCTCTTGCTCTGTCTCTTGCTGTCTCTCTCTCCCCCTCCCTTTGTCTCTCTTGCTCTGTCTCTCTCTTTCTCTCCCTCTCTCTCTGTCGCTCTCTGTCTCTCTCTAATTCTCCATCATATCTTTTCCCATTCTAACATTCTTTTTCTTTCACCCCTCTGTTCTCATATACTCCCCATAAGGCCTATCAGTTGTGTTAATAGTCCGTATTAGTGCATTTCTTCCATTTTTGCTTCTCCCTTTGTATCTCCCTCTTATTACCATCTTTCTCCCTTTCTCTGTCCTCTAATTGCAGTCTTTAAGCAAGGGATGCAGGATTGTAATTAGGATCTTATCTGGTTAGCATTGCTCAGAGGGGCACTCGGCCGTGGCGCTCTCTTTCTCTCTCTTGTCCTTTCTCTCTCTCTCTCTTTCTCTCTCTTGTCCTCTCTCTCGCTCTCGCTCTCTCTCATTCCGTTTCTCTCTTCATCACTCGTCCTCTCTCATTCCCTCTCCCATTCTCTGTCTGTCTCTCTCTCTCTCTCTCTCTCTCTCTCTCTCTCTCTCTCTCTCTCTCTCTCTCTCCCCCTCTCTTGCTGAGCATAGTTTCTTTCTTACTCTTGCTTCCAGCTTGGACCGCGTCCTCTAATCATCTCTACCTTCTCATTGCTTTTCTAAACCTCTCTCCCCCCTTCTCTCCCTGTTTTATTCCAGCCCTTAGTCTACTTCTGTCTTGTCTGTCATGCTGTGCTTTTATTTCCTTCTTCCCATTGTATGTACAAGTTATTGACGATCTGAAGTGGTTGAAGGCCTTTGGGCTAACATATAGCTACTGGTATACCTATTAATAATGGATTCCAGTCAGAAAATAAAAGTACCAATATAAATTTTTCTGTCTGGGTTTAAATAAACTATTATTTGAATATATTGTAATTAGGATTTTATCTGGATAGCATTGCTCAGAGCCCCCCCCCCCCTCTCTCTCTCTCTCTCTTCGGTGGTGAAATGGCTTGAGAATGCAAATGGCCCGGGGCTTGGTGTGGATGTGAAACACTTCTAGTAAAGAGAAGACCACTTGGGCCTGTTGTAGCGGTAGTGTCTTCTTCCTGCGGGGCAAAAACGGACAGCAATGCCGGCCTCTGCTCTCTCCCCTGCATGCAGGCTGATTGAATTACCGGCCATCGCCTCTGTTTGAGTTACATAAAACCATTTGATTCAATCGCACCCATGGCGAATTGGATCCATTTTCTTGGGGTCGGCATTGACTTTAAGGCCAATTTAATGGTGGCTTGGCCTGGCTTGGCGGGAGGTAGTGAGATTGACTCTGGCGTTTATTGCCTCTCTAAAGGAGGGGTGTGTGACGGACGGTGTGGGGGCGGGGTGTTTGGGGGTGGGGGTAGGGTCACGTAACAACTGTGCAATCGCCGGCTCAGCGGAACGCTGATCTAAGCGTTTTTGTAAACAGGGAGACAGAGCTTGGTTGGACGTTGTGTGTTCACTCAGGGTTGTCCCACTGGCCTGGCTGATTCACTCATAGTTCGTGACAATTTCTTTTCTTTCTTTTTTGTTCTAGTCCGAGCCTTTCTTTTAGTAGTCACATTTGATAGTCTGTGGTCTTTAACTGGGTTTGCTGAAGGCCAGCGTACTAAAAGGTGTCGAGCAATACTCCTCAGACTTCTCTTAAATAGCTCATAGTAAAATAACTTTCCCTCCTTTGAACTGCATTGGCCTTTGTCTTTTTGTTTTCTATTATTTGGGAATTGAGCCAGTCAAACCTTCATTAAATCTCTGTTCGAAACGCAAACAAGGTTGATCAAAAACAGACCCGTCAGGTAGAAAAGGACAAAATGTAGCATAGCCCCGCAAAATGACTGCCTGCAGTTTGAATAAACAAAAGCCCCGTGTTTCACTAAATGACGACTAACACACAAGCTGACACATAAGCCACATCCCTTAGACTTACCCTGTTCTCAAGCCGTGAGCCGTATTCATCGCAGAACTGCCCGCCTTCTAGAAGCCATCCCTTTTCCAGCCCTTTGTGTACAGTTAGACGCTCATGGGGGAGAATGTGAAAATTGTTTGTTGAGAAGGAGAAGGAGAGGGAGAGAGGGAGAGGGGGAGGGGGAGGGGGAGAGGGAGGGAGAACCACTCGGGCTCGTGCGGACATGATAAAACATGACATGGTTTTGCCATGGGAGACCCTCTCCTTCCTTCCTTCCTTCCTTCCTTCCTTCCTTCCTTCCTTCCTTCCTTCCTTCCTTCACTACTTCCCAAATCCACTCCCCATCCTAACCCCTTTCTTTTCTATCTCTGACTCCTTTCATCTTTATCACTCTACCTCTCTCACTCTGCCTTCTGCTGTCTCTTTGTCTCTTTTTTCCATCTCCATTTCTCTGTCTGTTGGTGCAATCTTAGAATTAG
Source organism: Aplochiton taeniatus (assembly GCA_017639675.1). Lineage (NCBI taxonomy): Eukaryota > Metazoa > Chordata > Actinopteri > Galaxiiformes > Galaxiidae > Aplochiton > Aplochiton taeniatus. Next base: position 14,673,848 of record CM030185.1, on the reverse strand, counting down.
CTTTCTGAATTAGATTACACGAGCAGCAGTGTACAGTAGGGCTCAGGGTAGCTGTCTATTGAATCAGAAGTGTGCACTGTGCAGAGACCAGTGCAGTTTGAATAGGAGGCCAACCCCAAAACAGTTATTTGTTCCTCAAAACATCCATCCACTTAGCCCTTTCAACTCTGGCAAATCAATACCTACAGCAATTTGAAACTGTATCCTGAAACTGTTTGATTTGATTTGATTTGATTTGAGTCGCTCACACTTCTCTCAGTGCCTCATTAAATGGGTCTTTTTCTTCTTCTTTACAGTCACAGAGAAAGAGGTGCAGCAGTGGTAAGTAGCATCTTGATGAACATCTATTTTTAGCTCTGTTCATATATATATATATATATATATATATATATTTTTTTTTTTTGCTCTCTCCACGAGCCCGCTCAACGCTTTTGTTTCGGAGACGCGATGGCTCCTGTTGTCCTCTGCTTGGTGTCCCTCCTTAAAAGCCGCCGTCTGTGGCCCTCACTCTGACCCACTTAGAAAAACCTCCTTTATGAATGTTGTGTGATGGAATGGATTTAAACGGCTGAAAAGTTAAGTAGGTAGACTTTTGTTTTTTGCTGTAATCCAGTTCAGCCGTCTTTTCTCTATTCGCTTTGCCATGCAAACAGATAGGCAGACAGGCAGACAGGCAGACAGGCAGACAGGCAGACGGGCAGACGGGCAGGCGGGCAGGCGGACGGACGGACGGACGGACGGACGGACGGACGGACGGACGGGCGGGCGGGCGGGCGGGCGGGCGGGCGGGCGGGCGGGCGGGCAGGCAGGCAGGCAGGCACACAGGCTGGCACACAGAAAGACAGGCAGGCAGGCACACAGGCAGGCAGGCAGACAGACAGACAGACAGACAGACAGACAGACAGACAGACAAGACAGACAGACAAGACAGACAGACAGACAAGACAGACAGACAGGCAGGCAGGCAGGCAGGCAGGCACACAGACAGGCAGGTTTTGAGTGACTTTAAACAATATCAAAAACACTAACACGTAAACCACACTAACTTCTCTGTGGTGGTAAATTCCCGGCTCCAGCTGTTCAAACAGGCACCATTCCTGATAGGGAAGGTTAGAGAGTCCTTTTCCGTCCAGCCACGTGGACCTCCAACACGCCGGCCTGCGGGGACAAGATGGCCGACCACGGCTCCTCATGCGGTCCATGACGAAGCACTTTAAACTCCGGCTAATCTGTCTGCCCCACAGCGGCCACATCAGCCCAGGCGAGGTCACCCTGCCCCTCCTCTCCTCTGTAGCCTTGCCACTTTAAACACTTTGATACCCAATGTGTCCAGGCGGGGTAAGAGCCTGGGCCGTCCCACGTCATCACAGGGTCGCTCATTTCATTCATGACGACATAGATGGTGGAAGCTTGAGTGCCCAGCTCTCTGTCTGCGTCACTCCCTCTAATGGGCTGGAGGAGTCGTGGCGGCTTGTCAGCTTGATGCCCTGCAGCCTGTCCTTAGAAAACACACACACACACACACACACACACACATGCGTGCGCGCAGAAAAAGCAGAAGGGTCAGGGAGCTGGGAATGCAGGAACAGAGCCAGGAGACAATCACTCAAAGGCAGCCACACGCAGGCAGGCAGGCAGGCAGGCAGGCAGGCAGGCGGGCAGGGTGGCAAAAAATAGCCGCCTCAGCCCACAATGGGCTTGGTCCGGAGCCTGACAGCCAGTCCCTCTCTGGAGGTTGCATGCAGTCTGGCGTTTTTCTAGGGCAGGACCAGGCAGGCGTACCCTCACTCAGGCCCTGCCGCAGGCCGGAACGCTACTCTCTCCTTCCCTCCCTACCTCCCACCATCCCTCCATCCCTGCCTCCTTCCCTCCCTCCCTCCCCCCACTTTACGGTCGTTGTCTTCTTTCCTTTCAGCTGAGGACAAAACTTTGCATGACTCCTTCCTCCTCACTTGAAAGATCAGCTGCAATCACTGTGCAAGTGGGCACTGCGCGTGCACGTGTGTGTGTGTGTGTGTGTGTGTCTTTGTGTGTGTGATGGGTCTGCCTGCAGCGCGTGTGACGTGTGTGTGTGTGATGAGTCTGCCTGCTGTGTGTGTGTGTGTGTGTGTGTTTGTGTTTGTGTGTGTGTGTGTGAATGTGCATGTGCGTGCGTGAGGGATGAGAGGGACCAACCAGAGCCAGAGCCAGATGGTGTGTAATTAGAGTGCAGGCACACAGACATCTAGGAATTAGCAGGGTTAGATAAAGGCCTGGGTCTAGCCTTTCAATCTGCAGATATATATTAGGATCTATTAGGTTTATGGGTAGAGTGATGTAGATAGACATAGGATGTACTCTATGCCCTTCCTGTGTCGAGAGAGGTCCAGCATACGCTTTGTACTCGCCCAGAATCAATCAAACCAAGTCAGTGATGTAGAACGCAGCGATATTCCCTTCCAGCCTGGATCGGGATCCAGCGGAAAATGGCCCCGCTCGTGCACTGCCAAGACTTTAGGAGAAGAATCCCAGTGTCTGTTTTTGTTCAGCCGTGTGTGTGTGTGTGTGTGTGTGTGTGTGTGTGTGCGTGCGTGCGTGCGTGTCGCCGCCTCACCCTCCTCACTCAGTCAGGCTCACCCCTCAGAAGTGAGGTGACAGTTCCACTCGAAGGGTGGGCCTCTGTGTAAGTGCTGTGATTAGTCTGCACTCAGTCTAATCTGTCGGCCCCCTCCTCCCAGCCTTCCAGCCCAGCGCTGCAAGCGATGCAGAGTGGGCTCCACGCGAGCGGGTGTTGGTTACACCTTAGCCAAAGAATGGCGTTACAGCTAGCCCCAGTCCCAGTGTGGTCTATTGTGTGGCGGGGCCGCTAAGAAGCTAACCGCCTTTCTTCCACTGTTAGCCTACATTCACTCTCTGGTGTTTGGCGCGGCTACCTCAGCGCTTGGTAGACTGGGATCTACCTAATTACGTGTGGGAAATGAATGATTCTCCCGCTTAGTGAAACGGAGGCTCAATGGTTTCTCTGAAATGTTAATCTTCTCGAGTTAAAAGAAAAAGAGAGAATTTCCAAAAGGTGGATGATGAAGAAGGTGGTTGTTGTGAAAATTGGAAGTACGTATGGTGTATGTCATCCTAAAAAGAATGTTGTACACTTTTAAATAGAAGCAGTATGTTGTTATATATATATGTTTTAATGTAGTATGATTCACTCATACCTAACGATTATCACTGCCTCCGCGAATTTCATAGGACGTCATATGGGTCGTCTTTGGACGCCGGTTATCCGCTGGGTGTCCAGTTCTCCGAGAACACCCCCGGCCTATATTTCCTTAATGTCCTCTGGCCCAGGTTTCCTTTCCCCCGGGACAAACGGTCGTCGTCTGAATCTGAACCACGCCGAGACGTTTCCCGTTCTCGCCGCTCGCCGCTCGCCGGGCCACAGAGCACGGCTCCTCCTTGGCCAGGCGGACCGATAACCCGCCGCCTCCCGACGGAGTGAGGCGCCGACGCGGTCGGCCGTCACGCGCTTCCAAAAGCGCTCGGCGCTCGGACGCCGATGCACGGTGAGCGTATCCCAGCGGCTTGCTCAGTTCCGCCTGGACCCACGCGGCCCCGCGGTCTCACGGACACTTCAAGGCCACGCGGCGGCTCGGGGGAAAAACACCGACAGCCGGGAAGAGCCGGGGGACGTTTGGGATCTGGTGGACGATGCAGGAGGGAACCCTCGTGTGGAGAGTCCCGTTTCCCCTTCCTGAGGGGTCTGGGCCGCTCCGACGAATAAACCCCCCAACTACTGGAACCAGAGTGATACATATGAACCGCCCTTTCATCGTGGCCGTCCCAGTAAGCTGGTTACGCCATAACGAGGTAGAGCACTCGCAGTCTGACGTTGAATAGCGCGGTGCTCCCTACCTTTATACCCGCATGGCCGTCCGACGTGTGCCTCTGAGGGGAAAAGGGTCTGGTTCCTCCTTAGTTCCTTGTTGTTCAAGTGATCTCACACACTTGGTATTTCCTTGTAGCCCTGGTGCCCCTCAAACTGACCCCGATCTATCAAAAACGCAGAGTGCAGTACATTTGACCCAGGTTTGCATGGTACTGGTGACCGTATCCTCTGCCAGAGCACTCCCTGTGTGTGTGTGTGTGTGTGTGTGTGTGTGTGTGTGTGTGTGTTCGTCACGCTTGATTTATGTTCTCTGGGTATGAATCCTGTCTAAATATATATATTTACTTTATTAACTTGGTTGCAGATTATATTTCTTAGACCCACTGTCCAAACAACAGCACGTGAGGGTCTGAATATGGTTCTGGCAGACCGTGTATTATAAGTGTAGCTGTGGTGAGGTAGAAGGGCGTTTTGAGATAGACCAAGAGGCCAGCCTCCCTACCCTCACCTCCTCCCTACCCTCTCGCCTCCTTACCCTCTATCCTCCACCCAGCCTCCCTACTCTCTATCCTCCACCCAGCCTCCCTACCCTCTCCTCTACCCAGCCTCACTACCCTCTCCCCTCCTCCCAGCCTCCCTACCCTCTCGCCTCCTTACCCTCTATCCTCCACCCAGCCTCCCTACCCTCCCCTCCACCCAGCCTCCCTACCCTCTCCCCTCCTCCCAGCCTCCCTACCCTCTCCCCTCCTCCCAGCCTGCCTACCCTCTATCCTCCACCCAGCCTCCCTACCCTCTCCCCTCCTCCCAGCCTCCCTACCCTCTCCCCTCCTCCCAGCCTCCCTACCTTCTCCTCCACCCAGCCTCCCTACCCTCTCACCTCCTCCCTACCCTCTCGCCTCCTTACTCTCTATCCTCCACCCAGCCTTCCTACCCTCTATCCTCCACCCAGCCTCCCTACCCTCTCCTTCTCCCAGCCTCCCTACCCTCTCTCCTCCACCCAGCCTCCCTACCCTCTCTCCTCCTCCCAGCCTCCCTACCCTCTCCCCTCCACCCAGCCTCCCACCTGCCCCCTCTCCTCCACCCTCCTCCCTTAAATATATATAGTATTATACAGTATACTCTATATTACTGTCTCCACAGGGTGTTCTTTGATGAGCTGAGTTTGCTTTACTGAGACTGCTCAAGGAGACTGCGTCTACGTTTCATGAGTGACTGCTCCCAAAATTGCTCACGAAACGCTGCTGCTATTTTTAGACCCAGTGAGATGCTGGGACAAGTCAACGGCAGGCTGGTCGAACTTAACCCCCCCCCCCCCCACACACACACACACCCCCACCCCCCCGCACCCGTCCTCTCCAGATAGCGTCTCCCCCCGTAGATCCGTTATCAGCTCTGCGGTCACGGCCGACAGAACGGACCGGGGGAGTCTAATTTGATCAGAGCCGAGAGTTAAAACCCGCTCTCCGTCCCCTCCATTGGATTACAGGCAATCATGGTATCTGTTAATGAGGTAAAGTGCTCCGGGCTGAGGCTGCTCCTTTTCAACAGATAACCCATGCTGAAGTGTTTGAAACAGTCGGCCGGAGCTATCAAAACATTTCCCCCCACATGCGCCCCCTTTTCTTGACAGTTTGGAATAATACTCCTTCATCTGTATCACCCTCCCACCTCTGTTCGGGGTGTGTGTTTTTTTTGGAACTCACGACACGAATTAAAAATGTCCTCTTCTTTGGCTGGAAGTAACACGTCAGTGTAGTCGTTTTCTTTTATGCAGCCTTTTGAAAGGGTTGGGGGGGACTTTTTAAAAGTCTGTATGTGTCAGCTCTTGTCAGTATAGGGCTTTGTTTTGATGTAGGGATATGCTGTTGATTTGTGTTTTCTGTCTCTGGTCTTGTCTCTCAGGTACAAGGGCTTTATCAAGGACTGTCCGAGTGGCCAGCTGGACGCAGTGGGTTTCCAAAAGATCTACAAACAGTTTTTCCCTTTCGGAGACCCCACCAAGTTCGCCTCCTTCGTTTTCAATGTCTTTGACGAAAACAAGGTTAGTGCTCGGACGTTGTGTTACGTTCGTCTTCGAAGGGATGTGCGTGCATCTGGAAATATGTCCATTTCCTATTCAGAGTTCCTACTTGAATAGATTGGTCGGGCCTAGCCTACAATTAAGGAGATGGATCAAATGACTTGGATGGAAAATGTTGGGATGGGAACTTTGTGTCACATAGCCAGCAGGGGAACGTTTGAGGACGTTGTCTTTCCTTCACCCTGTTTTCTACACTAAACCTAACTTTGAAGATCTGAACATGTTAAGACATCTTAAATGTTCTGTTTGCGAACCACATGCAAATGACTCAATTCAAACTGAGCAAAACAACAAAAGAGGCTGTTACTGAATTGAAGTTATTTTCTGGTTACCTTTCCAAAAAGCACTCTCACTCTCTCACACTCACTCACTCACTCACACACTTTCACCTAGGATATGTTTTCATCCTGTGAGACTCAGACACGGTCCCTCCAGCGTTGTGTGTGGTTGGTGAGCTATGTCTTTGGTGGTGGTCGTTCTGCCAAGTGGGTCTATTTACACCAGCTGGGCTGATCCCTGGTCAGTGGTCAGATGTCTGGAGAAGATAGTTAATGGCCCAATAAACACCAAGCTGTTGTGCTGTAGAGACTCTAATCAGCGTTAGATTCAGGCTCTAGAGAATCTCTGCGGGATTATCACCGTGCGAGCAAAGTAGACCAACGGCCCTTTTCATGTCAGCCTGTTCAGACGTTGAGCTAGTTCATTGCTCTCCTAATTTGTCTTATTGTTTCGATGCGTTTGCATCACCAGGGAAAGGTGCATGAACAAAGAGTCACAGCTGTAGAAAAGAACGCTGTTTGTGTTCAGTGTCTCTGCAGCTTTTCCCTATTTGGTCCAGGATCTTAAAACACTCACATGGATACCTGGACACTGCTCAGGGAACGGATTATGCAGTCAGCCTGTGTTTCCGTACTGCTTTACCATGATGGTCGTCGACCGCTTTCTGCTATCGGAAAACATTTCTATTGACACCTCAAAGTGAAGCGTCTCAGAAGTGGACAACGATCGATCTGACCCCCATTTCTTTTGATTGTTTTACGTAATTGAAAAAGCCCACACTGCTGGCTGAGCTAAGACGCGGTGCGTGTGAATCAGAACAAAGCCCGGTAAGAAAATGAAGCTGTCAGACGAGGATGTTCTTTTCCTCCTCCTCCTCCTCTTCGCCTGGTGGGAGGAGAGAGGGGGACCCAAAGCCTCCTGAAGCCCATTTATGATGTATAATCGATGACTGAGCAGCATGAGCTCATACAGTCCATACAGTGTGTGTGTGTGTGTGTGTGTGTGTGTGTGTGTGTGTGTGTCTGTGTGTGTGTCTGTATCTGTGTGTGTGTCTGTGTCTGTGTGTGTGTCTGTGTGTGTGTGTGTGAGTGAGAGAGAGAGAGAGAAAGTAAGTGTGTGTGTGTGTGTGAGAGAGAGAAAGAGTGTGTGTGTGTGTCTGTGTCTGTGTGTGTGTGTGTGTGTGCGCGGGTAGCACTAACACTCCCTCTATAACAATGGGGCAGCAGCATCCGTCTCATTAACGACCAGAGGTGACACAGTGGGCCCTCAGGAGAGGCAGAGCGAGGTGTGTCTGAAATAGCAGACGGCACACACACTGTCCTACTGGTCTGCTCCACTTTACACAAGACTCCAAAAGTTGGTGGGGTTTTTCAGAGCCAACGTGGAGAGAGAAAGTGGTTTGTTCTGGGCCTCGGGGCTATTCTCACTCACCGTCTGCTTGCCAGTTGCTCTCTCTCTCTCTCTCTCTCTGTCTCTTTCTCTCTCTCTCTCTGTGTGTCTATAATTGATCATAAAGTTATATGTTGCTGCTCTACTTGGAGTCCCTAAGACAGGTTGTTCCATATTTTGCAGCCAGAGACTTAACTCCTAATCAATTCACTTTTCCTCCCTCTACCCTCTGTTGTGTTGCACGGCAGGACGGTCGCATCGAATTCGCCGAGTTCATCCAGGCCCTGTCGGTAACCTCCCGGGGAACCCTGGACGAGAAGCTTAGATGTAAGGCTACGACCTCTACCCCCACCCCACCCCCCCCCCAGCCCCCGCCCCGCCCGTGACCTCCCGGTGAGCGTTTCTCTCCCTGTGTGTCCGTCTCTCCAGGGGCGTTCAAACTGTACGACCTGGACAACGACGGCTACATCACGCGCGATGAGATGCTGAACATCGTCGACGCCATATACCAGATGGTGGTGGGTTTGACATGCGCGCCCCTAAAGTGGTGGCTCGCTGTGATTTTGTTTGATCTTTATGGAGCATTAAGAAGACATATTGTGACAAGAGAACCATATGGGGCGTGTGTCCCGGGAGCGGATAAAGGCAGAAATAAAAGAATGTCACGAGAGTGTCCTTATGGATAGAGACGCATAATCGTATCCGTGCATGCGTGCCCCGGGGCTTACTCGCTGGTTGGCAAGAGGCCGGAGCGCTCGTCCTGACGTGTCCCGCGGTGACGCCCCGTCGTTTTTTGTCGCCAGGGCAACACGGTGGAGCTACCCGAGGATGAGAACACGCCGGAGAAGAGGGTGGACCGGATCTTCGCCATGATGGACAAGGTAGGTGCTTCACGGGCCGCACACCAAGCAGAACAGCCGTTTAGCAGGGGGAACGATCCTGCTGCTCCACTGGCCAAACCCACTCTTATTTACCCTCGGAGAAATTGCCCTGGAAGAAATAACTATACGCCACGATAGGAGATGATAATGATGATGATAATAATAATAATTATTCATTTTATTCATCTAGTGCTTTTCTAAGACCCAAAGATGCTTTACAGAAAAAGAAGAAGACAATAATGCTCAGACGGAGAGCAACACACTAGAGTACGACAGTTAAGACAGAGATGGAGAGAAAGGCAAAAAGAGATGATGGATTTACTGTAAACGTACGGCGAGTGACCTACATGGAGACTGTATCCCAGCCCCGCTCCACAGTGTCCTAGATAGCCAACGTTGTTGTTGCTATAAGTGACACCGCTTGCTCCAGTGACTGGGTCTAGCGAGCTCGCTGCAAAAGGAACTCGAGGCACCTCCGACCTCGGATGGCCGCGGCGCGCTGAAGGCAGCAGGGCGGCATGGCCCCCCGGAAGAGTGTGGAGGCTGCACGTTAGCCCTTTGAGCTGCTGCCATCCTAGTGTCACTAACACCGCCCGCAGTGTGCATGAACATCACAGATCACTCTGACCCCCCCAACACACACACACACACACACACACACACACACACACACACACACACACACACACACACACGCGCGCGCGCGCGCGCACACACACACACACCATCTCTTCCTCCACCAGCGGTGCCGTCACTTGCGCCCCTGGGCTCACGGTCCGGCCCGGGCTCAGTGAAAGACGAGGAGTCGAGATGGAGGGTTGGTCTGCATGGTGGCCCGTTGTGTCCGGGGCCAGGATCATCCCGGAGGCCCTTCGCTGTCCGGCAGGGCTTCGGTCGTTTACATAACTCGAAGAGCGAGGGATGGCGAAAGAGAGAGAGAGAGCGAGGGAGAAAGATAGACAGACAGACCAGGAGAAAGAGAGAGAGAGAGCGAGGGAGAAAGATAGACAGACAGACCAGGAGAAAGAGAGAGAGAGAGCGAGGGAGAAAGATAGACAGACAGACCGGAGAAAGAGAGAGAGAGAGCGAGGGAGAAAGATAGACAGACAGACCAGGAGAAAGAGAGAGAGAGAGCGAGGGAGAAAGATAGACAGACAGACAGACCAGGAGAAAGAGAGAGAGAGAGCGAGGGAGAAAGATAGACAGACAGACCAGGAGAAAGAGAGAGAGAGAGCGAGGGAGAAAGATAGACAGACAGACCAGGAGAAAGAGAGAGAGAGAGCGAGGGAGAAAGAGAGAGAGAGCGAGGGAGAAAGATAGACAGACAGACCAGGAGAAAGAGAGAGAGAGAGAGAGGGAGATTGAGGGCTCACTAGTCCAAGCGCACTGTATGACATAACGGCAGCCTGACGATTTGGACGGCAAGGGACACATCGGCCAGCGTTTAGTGGAAGGGGCTATTATTGCCCCCTGGTGGTGGACCGTGGCAAAGGCGCCCCACCTTGGGTTTATAGAGGGCGCCTAATGCCGTGACACACTTCCAGTTGCGGGAAAGCGTCTCTTGTGTTTTGTACCAACAGAACGCGGACGGCAAGCTCACGCTGCAGGAGTTCCAGGAGGGCTCCAAGGCCGACCCCTCCATCGTGCAGGCGCTGTCCCTCTACGATGGCCTGGTATAGGGCTCCGAGGTGAGTGCAGACGCAAGTGCTGGAAACAATGCAGCGAGGCGGCCATTGTCATCGCCCCCCGATTTGTCACCATGAATAATTTAGAGGCCCCCTTCCCTGCTGATTGCTGGCAATCAAACAGTCTTCACCAGCAGGGACTCTGGCTAGCCCTTCTCCTCCTCTCCCCTCAAGCCCTCATGGTTTGCCAATGAAATGCCCCGACCAATGGCTGTTGACGCTGACAGCCCACTCAACATGTTGTCCACCCTTAAACGGGAAGACTTTCCAAATTTTCCCGACGACTACTGCTTGCTCTTTTGTTAGTCGTGTATTTAAGACACTACTACATTTCAATATTCCAGTCGTTGTAACCTGTACCAGTGCCTTGTACCTGTACCAGTGCCTTGTACCTGTACCCCTGTTCCATTTTATATTCTACCTCCAAAACGGCTCGTTTCTGTTTTTGCAGTTTCGGAGATGAGGCCGTGGTCCAAGCCTTGGTGTCAGCCAAGCATCACCGAAAGAACGCCCGCGTGACCCCTCCCCCAACCCCCCCCTTCTCTGCCTCTCCTTCAACGACAAGGCACGGAGGGTGGGTGTGGGGGGAGATTACGTCGTTATGGATTTTGCCTTTTTTTTTTGTTGCATGGCTGTTTGGGCCGTCCGCTCTTTCATCCCATCCTCTCCACCAGGGACCTGTGCACCGCTCACAGCCCTGTCAGAAGCAACCACGCATCAGAACACGGACGGAAGACAAAGGGACACTTTGTGAACGAAACTACACGTGGGGGTGTGCACAAAGGACGTCTTGCGAGTTTGCTACCAAGAGGATTTTCTTCTTGTTCATGTCCACCAAGGTGTATTGAGTTTGTCTAAACATTTCTAAAAACCTGCCAGAGGAGTTTTTCTGAGAGTGTAATGCAGGCACACACACACACACACACACACCTCCACACACACACACACACACGTACAGTTCTATTCAACGTCTGTGCGGACAGTGCCACTCTTGAGGAAGCATGTGAGCAGAACAGTCGTTGTGCGGCAGAGGAAAGTGGAAGGAGGCAGCAGGCCAACGTTGTTCTGGAAGACGTATGACGCGGGGAGACGTTTCTGTAGCCACGTCATGGATTTTTGTGGTGATATTTCGGTCGGCCATCTTTGAACAGCCATCATATGATATTAAATGACCTTTCTTCTTATTATTGGTCCCTTGCCTGCAGCCACATGAGAAGCTTTAAGATAGGTGTGGGAAGGAACTGACTCTCTCTCTGGCTTTGTGTTTGACTTTCAGAAGGATAACTTAATGTAAAGGATTTGCAAGCACACCGTATATTGCATTATTTCAATATAATTGTTATGTTTTCTGCGCTGCTTTGTCGCACTTTTAAGTCACGGAATGAAGCTTGAGATTATTTTCTTTTCTCTCGTTTTACATTGCACATGGAATGAATTGTTTTTCTTTTTTTTATATTAGTGGTTTTACTTTTGTTTCAGTGACAGAGCTAGCTTTGTTTTTCTTCCCTCTGAGAAGATTCCCTTTCCCGCTTCTTTGCTCAAAGAGACGCTTTTCCAGGGGGTGAACTTCATCTCAGGGGAATGATATTTTACAGTGTGTGTGGTACGCGTGTCCTGTTGTCTTGTGTGTGTGTGTGTGTGTGTGTGTGGGGGGTTGTCCCCGTCCCCGTCCCCGTCCCCGTCCCCGTCCCCGTTAGCAGGGACGTCGAGCCTTGACGACGTTCCCAATTGCCACCCATCCCGAACGACGTGTCCTCCCAGCGGAAATATCTTCTCCTCAATTGACCCTCATTAATTCGTTCGCCCGACATCTCAGCCCAGCCTGTGCACACACTCAACGCTTTAGGAAGACGGAGACAGAGGCTCTTTGTGTCTGGTCTGTGTGTTCCTAAGAGTAGCCAAGAGCCCAGCATGTGACCATTATGAGGACACGGACAATGTCTTTTTCTTTCTTTCTCTCTTTCTTTCTCACTTGTTTCTCTCTCTTTCGACTCTCCAGTCTGAGCATCATACTGACGTTGTATAGCCATATCCAAAACATGAAGGTAATGCTGTCATTTCTCTGTGGATTGATTATCATTATTGTTTAAGAGCACAAGAGCACAGAATAAAAATGCATTTAATTGGCTGCCGTTTAAGTGCCATTGATATTTCTAGTTTTTTATTTTGATATTGTAAAGCTTTTGAAAGGAAAAAACAGTTTGTCCTAACCAGGGTTGGAAGAGAGCAACAATGACTGATGCCTCTTCAATGCAGTGATAATCACATTCTGTTGCGGACTTAAGTGGTAATTAAATGTAGTCGTGTAAGCATGCAGAGCTGTTTTGGTTACTAAATGCGTCATGGTGTAAAGACTAATGCCTCAGTGTCTCTGTGTGTGTACCAACAATGTATCCCAAAATATGATTAAATATTTGAAAACCTTCCTTTTAATGCATGGCACACAATGTTCACATTGTAAGCCTCAACGGGTGCCTCGAGAATGGTACTTAGCCGAGATAGCTTCATGAGACGGATGCGCAGGAGCTGTGCTATCCTTTGATGTAAGAGCTGGGTGGGTGAGGATACAACAAGCTGAGGCTGAGTCTCGATGACGCATAGTGTACATCTTCTACAAGGTCTATCAGGTCTGCAAGGCCATTAGTCTGCGTAGCTTTCTAGTTGAGACCTTCGTTTTTCTTTTCGAATCCAACGGGGATGTCTAAACCGGGGGATATGTGCACCAAGGCCATCATAGAATTTAGAGTGTCTGGCTTAAGTGCTGAAGTAGGCTACGGTGTGCGTTGTAAGAGTGATACAGCGGTTTCCATGTACACACACACACACACAATTACCTGGTTTATTGTTGAGGAAAATCCGACCACAATAACACTTGCTTTTCAAGCAATTATTATTATGTTTATGGTGTTACATCTTTAAAAAACCCGTTAATACACTGAAGTGTTTTCATTATTCCACCTTGCAACGACATTTTTTTCCTCTGTTGGCTTTTGTGGTGCTAGACGTTTGATAGGATTTTCTCCAGGCTCCACATGTATTCTTAAGTAACAGGATATAACGGAATAATAAAAGAGATTGTGTTACATTATTTCTATCGTATCAATCAAAGAAACAACACAAGGATGAATACTTGCGCAGACTCTCCTCTGAAATAACATCTGCTATTACTCTGTCCCGTGTCAAGATCAAGGCAACGTTATTTTCAATTGGTATTGCAGGCAGGGATGTTCAAGAGAGTAGACTACCGTGCATAAAATTAGATTGGAGCCAGCTGAATATAAACGCTGGCTATTAATACAACCTAGCACGTTGACAAGGTCATTAAACCAGCCATGACCAGTGTACACAAAGAGTAAATGCGCAAAAGCTAACTATCTGTGCCCCACTTGAACAAATTGTCGATCAAGTAAATTATGCCGATAAAGAATGTGGGGTGGGATTTTATTGATGGAAGTCATACTCGGGTCAAGTTACACACGCACATTCAGGTTGGTCCTCCAGACACTCTTAACACCTATCCCCGCCCCCGTTTGGAGGGTTCACCACTCAGCATTGCAGTTCCTCACTTGGGTAGCCCACACACTGAAGTCCCTCAAAACTTCTCCGCACGGATGTACTCTATGGAAATTGACAACAGTGGATTATTTTGAAGTGTCCAATATTACATGTTTTTGTGATTAGTTCTCTGTTCTGGAAGACAAAGACACACTTTTTTATTTAACTATAAACGAACTAAAACCAAAAAGTATTTTTATTTTACTTAAGTTCTTACTTGGATGCTTTATACCTAATAAGAATGCAAATGCAGCAGATTTAGAATGAACGGTGCTGTGTTAACTTGCCTTGCCTTGGCAATATTCATTCGCGTGTTTAACGTCCAGGCCGTTCCCAGAGTTGAACAAGATGAGGTATCCGCTAATAGCGCGTCAACCCTTGCCTTTGTGTTCGATGTTACCGGCTCCATGTACGATGATCTCAAACAGGTGATAGAAGGCGCCTCCCGGATCCTGGAGAAGACGCTAAGCCGGAGGACAAGACCTATCCAAAACTTTGTCCTCGTCCCATTTCATGACCCAGGTAGTTTACTCACACGCTCACATAAAATTACTTCTTGCCCAAAATCGAACACTGTTATGTTTAGCAGTTACATAAACAGGTTGAAATTAATATGATCAAAAAATATTAAAGCAATAGCCTATCATATACAACGATTTTTTTGTGTGGTATTTTGTCAGTAAAATTATATATGCTTTCTAATATAAAAAAGCAGATATCATTTTATTGACTAAATACCTTACAGCAGGACATGGCATAACATGACGTTTTTAATTTGTAACAACCAAACAGGTTGATTCAAAAGATGTGGATTGGTATGGACAATATGACAAACGCGTTCCTTTTGTGAGTTGGTTGGAACTTCTATGATATTAACCATGGTCGTGAACACATCCTGGAGTTGTCAGTTGGGACTGGGAGAGAGCTGCCAACAGGTCATCCTTTGCCCCAGAGGTAGAGGGCATATCCCATCTTCCGCTGTTACGCTGTGGGAAAACTGTAGCTCAAAACTAAGAGTGCTCTAATGGGGGGATGGGGCTTGAGCAGAGCTGATGGGAAGCATATGCTGTCTGCTTGTGTGTAATTACCCCCAATCACCCCCCATCCAGCCCTCCGGAAAGCCAAGCAGAAGCCCCCCTCAGTCACCCTGCCAGCTCTCCTGGAGGAGGAGGGGGGATGGTTGGGCTGCAACCAACACATTCTGACTGAGCTGCTGTGTGTGTGTGTGTGTGTGTGTGTGTGTGTGTGTGTGTGTGTCTTTGAGGGAGAGAGTGAGGGAGAGAGAGAGAGAAAGAGAGAGATAAGTCCTGCGTGTATGTATGTGTTTGTGCGAGAGATGGAAAGAGACAGTGCTTGAGATAATGTGTGCGTTTGGCGTGCATGTGAGTGAGAGAGAATGTGTGTCCATATCAGTGTCTGTCAGAAAGAAATATAATGTGTGTGTGTGTGTGTGTTAGTGTGTTACTGAGAGAACATGTGTGTTTGTTTGCGTGTGCGCGCGCGCGCGCGCGTGTGTGTGTGTGTGTGTGTGTGTGTGTGTATGTGTGTGCTTAATGGTCTCCTCAACCCTTGGGAGTGCCTTCTTGTGAACTACCAAGATTGCAAAGGTACACTTTGTGTGACTGCCAAAGGAGCATGCCACTGCCGCTGTCGATGGTTTACATGTTGTCATGTGCAGGCGGACAAAGACTTGAAAGCCCGCCGGTTGAAATAGAGTGGGAGACATGAAGAGAGTGACTAAGGACCAACAGCATCAGTGCCACACGTCTACAACTTCCTAAGTTATCCATTTAGCAATGCCCCCATTGTCATTCACACACACGCGCACGCACACGCACGCACACACACGCACACACACACACACGCACACACACACACACACACACAGCCCAACCGAGGCCTAACAGTGCCTTTTCTCGGCAATGCTTGCCCTGTAGGCTTTGTCTATTATAACAATACGGTCTCTGTGCGTCAGTTAATGTTTACGGGCTGTATCAGTCAGGCTCTGAATGAGCCAAACAAGTGTCCGAGTCCGGGCAGGCTTCTATCGGTCCCAGTGGAGTGGGGATGCCTGTCCGCTTCACAGCAGATGTGAAGCGGTCACCGGGCAGAACAAGTCTGTGGCTGTGATCAAACTCCAATGCTGTTTGATTATCTGAAGTTCGATTGAGAAGCACATCGCTGTCAGCAATCGAATGGAAATGCAATATGTAAAATGACAATGTCATCTTGAGATTGACCGAGGCTCTAAAAACGTATGCTAATGAGACTTCTGCCATTGTAAAGATATATTTTTTTTGTATTTGTCTGAAGTTTGAACAAAGAACTAGAGACTGCTGGGTGGTAGTTTGCTGAGTAGTGATTTGGAGGGCCCACATATTTAAGTTCCATTTATTTTTGTTTTGCTGTATTGGCTCCAAGAGGGATTATACGGCAACACAGTGACGATGTGTAAACCACCATAGTGTAGTTTCTCAAATTTGGCTGACGAGAATTCCACTAGCCATTCAAAAGTCACTGCCAAACTTGAGAATAACGAACCAGTTGTTAGCAAGGAGGTAGGCACCTCCCAGATTGAAGTGGCCATTCAGCGCAAGTACACAACTGTTAGATGCATTTTTACCTTGTAAAATGCCAAGTAAACGTACCACTCTTAAGTAATTGCCAGGTGGCTAACAAGTCTTTGCATGGGTTTACAAAAGAGCAAGCTCAGCTCCTGTAGTTTTTTGTTTTTTTACAGCGGCAGATGAGCTAATGGTTTGGGAAATTCACCTCTGTGGTGAAGGAAGGAAACACAATTTCCCAAGTTTCTAAAAACAACGGTTCGTTCAAAACGTTTGGGAAGCTGCCTAGTGCATCAGCTCCAATCTGACAATAGTGCAGGAAACAGTAAAGTATAGTTAGTCCAAGAGAAGTTCGACTGTGGAAGAGTACACACATGGAGGAGGGTGGGAGAAGATTCCCAGGAGCTTACGCAAACAGCCGACACGGCCACATATCAGGACTCTCCAGGTGAACGCTTTAACATCCATGTCACGGCGCTGCTCTACCGTCACAGTGCCTGTGTGTGTGTGTGTGCGTTCGTGCGTGTCAACAAAGAGACGGCCAAAACGTCATCCAATGTCAAGGGGGTGATCTTGTCCGCTCCCCTGGCGGTTGGCGTAAAGTGGCTGGTGGTACTCTCCGTCACCCTGCTCTTTCGGTATCGGACCAAGGAGGGTAGGTAGTCGAGATAAAACCCTCCTTATGGTGGACCTGACTACGGTGCGGTCACAGAAGCTCACTAATGAATACTAAGGACCAATGGAACGGCCACGAACAAAACTGTCTCAGAGTGAGTAACGGCTTGAACACTGTAAAGTGATAGAAATGGGCTCTCTAAAGGACAAGTTCTCCATATTTTAATCTGCTTCCAAGTATTTCTAAATGTTCCCTTCAAATTGAGCAGTTTCACCATGTCACCAATGTAGCTTGATCAATGCAAATGGGTCATTGTAATTGCCAGAAACCAGCAGTGCCATAGAAATGGCACCTTTTAAGAGCTGATAGCGTCCTGTTTTTAACAAAGTGTTTTTCAAATGGTCGCTTTTGAATTGAATTGAACATAGCAGAGATTTTCTCAGGATCGAAGCATGACCCACTATGATTGTTAAGTTGGGTTCGGACACAATCCCAGGCATGCTGCAGACAAATCCTGTGTTTGTTTTGTACTAAACTTTATACGTCCTGTAGTGGAGAATAGATGTTACGTTTTGAAGAAAGGCACCCACTTGAGAATTGCTCTCCTTAACTTACCTAGTCTAGTCTCACTCTGCTATCTTACCATCTGGAAACCTGAAAGCCCTCTAAATATAGAGTGCTGGTCATGTGCGGAGGGCCTGTTCAAATGTGCTGATGTCTTTCGATTGGAATACATTCTCTCTCTCGCTCTCTGTCCCCCAAATGTCACATCACGTGTGCTTTGTCTTAGCTGCAGGACTTTTGTCTCGAGTCCCCTCTCCAGACATTCGATAATGTCTGATGCTAAAACCAGTCCTTTCTCCTCTCCGCCCCCCCCCCCCCCCCCCCCCTCTACCAGAAATCGGCCCCGTGTCCATCACCACGGACCCCGAGAAGTTCGAGAAGGACCTGCAGGAGCTGTTTGTCCAGGTGGGGACCACAAAAGACACGGGCACGGGGGAAGCTACCGTTGCCATGGCGCCGTGTTTCCGTGACACACAGTAAAGAAAACAAAGATTGGGGAGTGACTGACGCGCGGCCGCTGTCCGCGGTCACCTCATTAGAACACGAGATCATCTAGCGTCTGTTTCAGGCCGTCAATGTCATGGTTGGATTACGTGGCACACGGCCCGTTAGCCTTGGAAAGGAAGGCGATGGGGGGAGTAGAGGGGGTTTCGATGATTCAATTAGACGATGTCAAAGCGGTACATGTGTTAGACTTCATATGACAGGATTGCGTTGGATGATCTGTGTGTGGTTGTGTGTGTGTGTGTGTGTGTGTTTGTGTGTGTGTTTGTGTGTGTGTGTGTGTGTTTGTGTGTTTGTGTGTGTGTGTGTGTGTGTGTGTGTGTGTGTGTGTGTGTGTGTGTGTGTGTGTGTGTGTGTGTGTGTGTTGCCAGGGAGGCGGCGACTGCCCTGAGATGAGTGTGGGCGCCATAAAGAAAGCCCTGGAGGTCTCCCTGCCCGGCTCCTTCATCTACGTCTTCACCGATGCCCGAGCCAAGGACTACCGCCTGAAGCGGGACGTCCTGCAGCTGGTCCAGCTCCGCCAGTCACAGGTAGGGGGCGCTGCGCCAAAACACCCATACGCTTCCATTTCCATCCCTCGTGGCTGAATCCGTGCCCAATGGCGGTTCCTCAACCACGGCCACCGCTTGTTAAACGATGGAGCAGGCCCTCACGGTTGAGTTCGGCGGCTCCCTGTACTCGTTGCTTCACGCTTGTGGGAGTAGAAGGCGATAGTGAGGGTAATGTGCTGGTCCGTTCGCCTGTGCGTGTCCAGGTGGTGTTTGTGCTGACAGGGGACTGTGGAGACCGCTCCCAGCCCGGTTACAGGGTCTACGAGGAGATCGCCGCCACCTCCTCGGGACAGATATTCCACCTGGACAAGCAGCAAGTCAACGAGGTGAGAACGCACACACACACACACACACACACACACACACACACACACACACACACACACACACACACACACATTTTCCCCGCGGATTGCGTGGCGCTCACACGCTAAAATTCAGTGCTTCGTGTCGTAAATTCTTTCACTTTTGTAGTTTTAGAGGGCATAAGAATTTGACTGAGGAAAAAAAACAACTTTGTGATTCCACTGATGTGAGCGCACAGTTCTACCGCGGACGGTGATATAAGTGGTTTCATAAAAGCTCGTCCATTAAATATTTAGTCCTGTCATGGTGCGGGTCAACGGGTTCCTGACATTGTGGAGCTGGAAGACAGAGGGGTGCGGCGCTCTCAGTCTTCCCCCCCAGTCCACGGAGACTTTAAAGAAGCCAGAGTTTCCTCTGGGAGAGACAGTGGTATCCGGCATGTCAACACCGGAGATGGCTGCCGTCTCTGGCGCGCGCGCGTGTGTGTGTGTGTGTGTCTGCGTGTGTGTGTGTGTGTCTGTATGTGTGTGTCTGCGTGTGTGTGTGTGTGTGTCTGCGTGTGTGTGTGTGTGTCTGTATGTATGTGTCTGCGCGTGTGTGTGTGTGTGTCTGTATGTATGTGTCTGCGTGTGTGTGTGTGTGTCTGCGTGTGTATGTGTGTGTCTGTATGTATGTGTCTGCGCGTGTGTGTGTGTGTGTCTGCGTGTGTATGTGTGTGTGTCTGCGTGTGTATGTGTGTGTCTGTATGTATGTGTCTGCGCGTGTGTGTGTGTGTCTGCATGTGTATGTGTGTGTCTGTATGTATGTGTCTGCGCGTGTGTGTGTGTGTCTGCATGTGTATGTGTGTGTCTGTATGTATGTGTCTGCGCGTGTGCGTGTGTCCGTAATCTCATGGTGTATGTAATATGTATGGGACATGTCTGCGTGGGGGTGTAGGCATGGTATGCACGCCGTGTTAGAGCGTGCATGTTTTTCGCATGCATGATGCACGTGATGGCGTGGTGATGGGGATGGTGAGTCTGGTTAGGGTTCTGGGTCTGTCAACACTCCATAACCCTCCTCCTGGGTTCCTGCAGAGGTGGTTCCATGTCATATCCATACCCGCGGTGTGTTATGGAGGTTTCCTAATAAGGGACTGGGGAGGCTCTTTGCAACCCCCTCCTCTCTACGGGCCACCCCAACAGCCAGCCCACTCAATCCAGCTGGACTAAAGAGGGGCCTGGTCTGTTCTCTAGTGCCCTCATATGTGAAATAATCATTTCTCTTTAAGATGTGCCACGTACAATCCCCAGCGATAGCGCTTGGGAAAGTGAAAGTAATTTTTCTGTTTGGGTGGATCTGTTAACGATCTCTGCAAGTTGAACTCCCGGGTGGTATTGAAAGGAATTCATGTAATCCATAACGACCACTTGAGCACCACAAACTCCTTAACGAGAACCTTTCCTGTTTAATGGGAGCTCGACGATGGCCGGCCAAATCAAATATACACGCAACGTTTTCTCGTGGTCGTTGGAGAGAAAAAACAGGCCGCCTACTTGACTCCGGCTAATCCAAGGATCGGATCCGTCATGGCTTCTCTCCTCCGCCTCTCATCTCCTCTCCGAAACAGCTGCCCTGTGGAGCCGGCGTCCAAGTCCTCACACACAGCAGCTCATTGTCTGTGAGGAAACACACACACACACACACACACACACACACACACATGGACACACACACACACTGCCGCGGCCTGAACACCCGACACTCTTTAATGCCTCTCGGGTTGCAATCGCTAATGTGATCTAACAACACGGCCCGGGGGCTAGACGGGAACAGTGCTCCGCTGTTTAGAAGCGTGGGGCTCTGTGGTCCTGCTGGCGTTACCACCGGTCTGGTTCTCCCTGGGGGGTTCCACGGGGGTCTAGCTGCGGGTCAGCACCATCCCTACACTGCTGTCTCTCTGCGCTAAGCAGAGGCCACTCTTCATTGGAAGATTTCGAAACGAGACATCTCCGGAGGCAAAACGGGTTCGGAGTAGGATGTGGTGTGTTAGGTGGATCCAACGTTGCAATGCTGTCCACCGGCATCGGTCAGAAGCTATTCCAGCCAGGCCACAGGGATGACGTGACCGTTGTTCGAACATTTTTGTTTTGCCGCGCCGAGAGAAGTGTGACGAGCCAGCCCCGGAGAGGGGGGGGGCGGGGGGGCGGGGGCGGGGGCATAGCTACTGTATCCGTCATTGAGCCGGGCCGCGATAACGTGAGCGTCCCAGACTCTAATCCAGTGTGGAAGGATGTGTCCGCCGCGACGTACGTCAGCCTGTCAGGCAGACTCCGAGCGGGGAGATAAAGAGGGGCCGCCATGAGGTCAGGATGTCTGACGGGTGGGCTTGTCGACGGGGCCCGCGCCACTCTCCTAGCCTGTTCCTGATCACCGGCGGCCATTTCAAGGCCCCCCCCCAAAACCCCCCGCACTCTGTTTTAGAGGCTCTTTGTCTGGGTTTGTGACTCAGTCGCACGCATGCTTCCCCTCAGCAGCCTGAGTTTGTTTCGCAGGCGATGAACAGTATTTGGTGTCGTTTGCCCTGAGATGGTTTTCTCATCAGGTAGCCTAGACTGCTCTCAGCGGGGCAGGGAGTTTTAGAGCGACACGGGGGTTAGTGGAAGGTGAAACTTAAGTCCCGGTTTACCTTCCTCCTCTCTGTCATGTTTCCCTCAGGCGTGTGTGTGTGTGTGTGTATGTGTGCGTGTGTGTGTGGGTGGGTGGGATGGTGGGTGTGTAGTCTACTGGGAAGTCTAGCCATGCCACTCAGACTCAGGGAGGCTAATGGAGCTGACGGTGGTTGAACCTCAGACTTCCGTCAAGGTTGGGCTGGGTTAGGGTTAGGGTTGGCGGGGGGAGTGAGAGGCTGGGCTGGGTTAGGGTT